>JAKFHU010001004.1:0-69972 GCA_023783475.1 Daubentonia madagascariensis | reverse complement strand
GGGGGGGAAAAACAAACAAATAAAAAAACACGTAAAAAGAATTATACTCCTATTTTTCAAGGAGGTAAAAACATCAATGATTAGGGGGGGGGGGGGAACCAAAAATTTACCAAGGCAAAAAAATTAAACTATCTCCAATCACTTCAGTTTCCTTCTCAAAAAAACCCCTGTGAGGGGTTGGGTTTTCTATTTTTCCATTGAAGGGGCCCAATAATTTTTTCAGTAAAAAATAAAAATGAATTCGTAAGTTTAAAAATATAGAAAACACATAATCCCATATTGTCTGTGTGATTATACTGAATATCTATAAAACACTTCTGTCAGGTTGCTGTAACCTTCTCTTTGTACTGAGTTTTAACACACATCTGTTCATGAACCAGGAGACAATTTGTACACGAGTGAGTGGCATTTCTTTCACCACAGCTCAGCTAGGTTTTCATTTGATTTACTTAAACCTACTAACAAGTTGGATGGCGGGTGGTGGGTGGCCAACCTGAAAAACTAGCTTTTACCACAGGACTCGTTCAAGTACCATGGTCAACATTAAAGTCAGTCCTCTAGAAAGAAGCAACACTCAGTGGTAGCAGAGACCTTGAACCTGTAGTGCCTGTTGCCAATTCCAGCTGTGCCTATGATGAGTCTCCTAGTAGAATCCCAACTAGCTCCCCCAGCTTGGGAGCTTCCCACAGAGCAGCAAATATGGACGTTCTCAGGACTTTCCCTGTACCTACTAAATCACACTGAATCTCCAAGGATACTTTAGGTAAAACAAGTTTTCCTTAAAGTTTTGAGTTGATACTTAAACTGAAACCTGAATGATGGAAAAGAATAACTCAAGTGTGAGGGTGGGGAGAACACTCCAGTTATTAAGCTCAAGCTGTGTGAAAGCACCCAGGGGAGCAAGAGCCTGGAGCGTCTCGGGGAGGAGGACACGGCAGGTGATGGGGCAGAGAGGATGGGGCGAGGCCCGAACGCAAGCAAGACAAGAGCGCAGTGACATATGTAAAGCGCCACCTAGAATCCTATACTCGGTGAAAGTATCGTTCAAAAGGGAAAGAGAAATAAAGATGTTCTTCCACAAACAACAATTGAGGGATTTTGTTGTCAGTATACTTGCCTTGCGAAAAATGTTAAAAGTAGTGTTTTCAGAGAGAAGGAAAATGATATAGTTCAGATCCTCAGATCTACATAAAGAAATGAAAACATCAGAGAGGAGTAAGTGAAGGTAAAGAATATGTTATTTTCTTAATCTTAATTGATCTAATAGAAAAAAAATATTTTGTTCCAAGTAATGGCAACAATGTATTTTTATATATGCTTTTGCGTGTGTGTGTGTGTGTGTGTGGGTGTGTGTGTGTGTATGTTTTTGTGTGTGTGTGGCATGTATATATGGTTTGTGTGTGTGTGTATGGCTTTTCTGGGCTTCCGTACGAATGTAAGGAATGAATGAGACAAGGGACAGAGAAGGAATTAGGGTTATGTTGTTACTATAAGGTGCTCACACTACCCAAGAATCAGTAAGTGTTATTTAAAAGGAGGTTCGGAAACATTGTAAATGTCTTTTGAAGACTCTGGAGCAATTACTAAAAAACATGAAAGAAAAACAAGTATAACTGATATGCTAAGAAAGAAGAGAAAATGTTCAATTAAAACCACAAAATCCAGAAAAAGAGTAACAGATAAAAATAGGAAAAAAGGCAACAAATAGAAACAGTAAAGAAGATTGTAGATGTAAATCGAACAATATCAATAATCATTATGAACGTCAATGTTCTAAATGTAACAATTAAGACAGACTGTCAGAGTGTAACATAAAACAAGATTAAATTATGTGTTGTCTAAAGGAAACTGACTTTAAATATAAAGCCACATATGCATTGAAAGTAAACGAATAGAGGAATATTTACCATGTCTACGCTAATAAAAAGAGACTGAAAGAAGCTATGTTAATTGTATACAGAACAGACTTCAGAGCAGTTGTCAGGGATAAAGAAGGACATCACATCATGATAAAGGGGACAATTCTCCAAGAAGACGCAACAATCCTTAACGTATATGTGTGTAACAATAGAGCACCAAAATACTTCTAAAATAGTTACATCAGACAAATGCTATCAGTGCGATCGCTGTCTCAGTGGGGAGACAGATTCCTGGTGCTCCCTACTCTGCCATATTCCAGTGACCCATCACTTTTGCAGCTACAATCTCCCTGAGACGTGTCCTCCTAAGCACTTGGTGTTTCCACTCTGTGGTCAAAGGGCCTCTGTCTAAAGTCTCCTCCCAAACAAATCATTTCGAGTTGGTTCCACTTCCTCTTCCAGATGCACTTCTCTGCCACCCCTCCGTGTTCCAGTGAAGGACACCATCCCTCATGCAGATGCTCACATAGGACTCCGTGTCCTCACCCTGACTCCCCTCTTCCCAGCACCCATAGGCATCAGTGAGTCTCATGGTCTCCGCCTGCAGCGCAGGTCCTAGACCCGACCCCGTCTCTCCATCTCTACCTCCACTACTCCCCTGGCCCAGCCACCACCATGCTCAGCCGTGAGTCACCATCACAGTCTCCCACCTGGTGTCTCTGTTTACCCGTTTTCCCACAGGGCAGCCTCGGACCTTCAAATTGAAATTAAACTCCTCACCATGCCCGACAACGCCTTTCATCACCTCACCCCCAGTGGTCTCTGCCCCCTCTCTTGTCATCATCCACTGTGGCCCATCCACTCTGACCTCTGGCTTCTCCTCACACCACCACACTGATGCCCACTTCAGGGCTATTTCAGTTCTGTCCCCTCAACCTACAATGCTTTCCCCCAGGTCGCCCTCACTGCTCAGGTGTCCTGTCCTCAGAGAGGCCTTTCCTGACCCCCTCTAGTGAGAAAGCCCCTGTTCCCACACCCATCACCCCCTCCCCTTCCCTGCTTATGCTTCCCCATGAAACACCACCTCCTGATGTGGTATGCCTTCTATTGAATTTTAATGTTTGACATATGCCTTTTCTCCCTAAAATATCCACAGTTTCAGAACAGGGACACTCTGTTCCTCATGGCTCTGTCTACAACCCAAGCACAGTTTTATTTCTCAATTTTGAGGAGAAGCTATTAACCTGCGATGCCTTCTCTGTCATTTATCTCACGTGGCCACCCCAGTTAATATGAGCATCACTGCCTGCTTACCTTTCAATAAAATAATAGCCAGCTTGTGCTCATTACCTAATGGGGGGACGTTATTTGTAACTAAAGATACTGATTGTGGGGATGTCAGATTTATTATGTGGTAGAGAAACCCCTTGAGACGCTCAGCTTTCCTCTGGGGAGTGTCGGGGGTGAGTGAGAGGGACGAGGGGCAGCGACAGGGAAGTTTCCCCACGTTGTCCGAGGGGGGGTTGCTTCCTAGGAAATTCTCACCGCAGTGTTCTTGCAGTGGAAGAAATCAATCTTCAGGTAATGTATCAATTTTTGTTTTTAAAATAAACATATAGGCATTATTATATTAGAATACAAAAATAAATTTCTTCCTAATCAAACCATTTAACCTCATCTCAAAAGAGATCTACTACCTTCCTTTTTACATGAATACATACTTCAGCAAAAATGTTGCATTTACTTATGATTTAAGACTATTGGGAATACAATTCTAGAAAAGAAATATTGCTATTGAATATGAAAAGTATTAATATTTATTTCTGAAGTGAATATTTTTTCAACCTTTAACAAAATATTAATAAGAGTTATGAATCACTCACTTGTAAGATTAATATAAATAACATTTGCAAAAATTTCTTTGAAAAATGAACTTACATGAAGTTTTAATATGAATAAAAGATAATTCCCTTAAGTATAGCATTTTTTTCCCTGGTCATGAGAGAGCACCCAAACTTTCTGTGAAGATTAAGAAAGTCCCACATTTCTTGGTGTGTTTGGGGAAGTTCAATGTTCTTTAGATTTGGAGGAATGACCCACGATATAGGTGACTGCTGTGTCCAAGTCGGGAAGGTGGAGAACTGCAGCCGAGGGAGGGGCTCCTCTGGAGCCACCGGCTTCAACCAGCCTCGGATGGTGTCCAGGTGCTGAATGCAGCCTGGCAGCTCTGAAGACCTCAGTGGAGCGGAGAGAAGACTTCTGCTTTAAGATCCAGGCCCACTCCTGGGGAGCAGACCAGCAGCCTTGGCTCCTGGCCTCCTGGAAGGTGTGGGAAACCTCCTTGTGATGGGGTGATTCTCATGACCCCTTCTAGGGACCGCAGCAGTTTCAGCACCTCCTTCATGGCCTCTCCTTTTCTCCTTAGAAATAGAAAAGGAGAAATCCTTTTCTATTTCTAGCACCAGGTAAGTGAATTCCTCCATCAGCATTGAGTTGGTGCTCTTCACCTTTTTCTAAGTGTCTATAAGGCTGAATACATTTAAAGACTCATTCTCTGGCCTGACATTCTCTAAAGAAGCTTCAATCTCTGTATACTCCTTTTGGGAAGTGCTAAGCTTTTCAATGAGCAGAAATTTCTCCTTAAGTTGTGCAGCCAGTGTTTCTGTGAGCTGCTTCTCACGCCTTACATAAAGTTGGCTTCTAATAGATTGAACAAGTCTGAATAAAAATATGAGACCCACCAATAAGATGGTAAGAGGTGGACACACCAGTGTCTCCCACTGGAGTCGAGGACTCAGGTCATGGGGCAGAAGCCCTGTCACCACCTTGTTCAGCTTCCCAAAGGTCAGCCCAGAGGCCAGCTCCACAGACGATCGCAGCCTCTCCACGGAACTGCAGCCACCACAGGGCTCTGGCCAGTAACCGTGGATCCCACGGCCACAACAAACCCTGGAGAACACGCCAACATTCCACCTGGAACTCAACCAGTAACAGGCAGCCACGATTGGTCAGTTATATGGTTGGTGGGGGGAGGGGAATAGTAAATAAAATGTGTTTGTCTCTGTTACTCTCTAGCTATTATTCTTTACCTATTTCTTATTGTGTTTGTATCAATGTAAAATAAAAATATAGTGAAATGTGCCAATCTTGACTGTATGCCAGGAAAATGTCTAAAGCTTTATACCCCTCACTGCGTCCTACCACCCTATCAACATATGGATCTTCTCCAGCAACACAAAGATACCCCCACAGTAGCTTTTCAATCCATGCCTACTCAGCCTGACCACATGAAGACTCTGTTTTGGTTGCTATGAACATACATCAGTTTGGCCTGAAAATCACAGACATGGAATAAATCACAATGTAAACTTTGATCTCTGCCTCCTTTGCTCAAAAGATTTTAAAATTTGTCTCTGTTTTTGTGTAGACAAGGTGTTCACTTTGTTAATGTCTGACAAATGTGACACCGTATGAATACAACACAAAATCTTTTACTGACATTTTGGTCACATCAAGTGTGGAGTATTGTGAGTAAAGATACTGTGGATATTCATGCACATGTTCTTTTTATAAATGTGAGTTTTTATTTCCCATGGGAGTGGAAAGGCTAGGTTGGTATATGCTATGTATTTTATATATCACTTTGCTGAGCTATAATTTATATGTCCTAAAATTCACCCATTAAATACACCATTCATTGTTTTTTTAAATTACAGAGTTTCACAACCATCATAGTCACATTTTAAAACATTTCATCCCCCTAAAAAGACCCCTGTGGGGTTACTCTACGGGCTGCATTTGACACAGTCCCTTCTTCCCTCCTTCTGGACGTTGCTGCCACTGCTTAGCTTCCAGTTCACCACATTCTGTGGGTGATTTTCTTTCTGCCCTCGCTGGCCACTTCCTCTGTTGCTCCCTTGCTGGTTTCTGTGCCACTGCTCTATAATCTCTCCCCATTAGTTTTGACTTAGGAGTTTGTTCTTTGGCCATTTTTTTCTTCAGAAACTCATCCCCTTGCTGACCTCGTCTAGTCCCTTGGTGTTAAATGCCACACACACAGGCATGACCTCTGGGTCTGTCCATTGCAAACCTTTCCATTCAGTGCAGATTCACACCCACACAGCTGCCTCCACACCATCTCCATGTCGACATCTAACACCCCCCGCAAGCCAAACTCTAACCCCACCCAATAGCCCCCCTCTTCCCCCTTGATTATTCTTTACCATCAAAGCAACTCCACCTCGACAGGTGCTCAGGCTCCAGCTCTGGGGTCCTTCTCAAGTCTCCTCCCATTCTACCCCCTCATCTCCACCCCATCGGCAAAGCCTCCACGCCCAGCTTCAGCATGTGTCCCTGCCTCACCACTTCTGAGCCTCCACCTATTCCTACCTGCTCAGAGCCACCATCCCCTCCTGACCAGATGGCTGTGGAGCCCTCCCCCTGCAGTCTGCCGTGCTACCTGCCAGGAGCTTGGGAGTCACCAATCCATACTCACAAAGAGTAACAGGCTGAAAAATCAACTACTCATAAAATAATGGAATTCACACTGCAAACTGCCGCCCTCAAAATCGTAGAGCCTTACAGGCAAGTGTGTCATCTCCTCAAAGAGCCTCTCAATTTTTCTACTGACAATGAGGATCATGGGGAAGACCTGGCTTAAAGCAGACACCTGGGTGCTCGTCTCCCGACTCTCAGCATCGAAGGGATTCAGCACGTGTCACACAGACTGGATGACCTCTCACTGGTCAAAGCTGATCAGTTCTCCGAAATGACACTCTATTGACATCTCATTAATTGCCCCCTTTTGTTCAATGAGTCGTTCAAGCCTATGAAATGAGTTACATTTGGATGGAATGTCTTGAATAAGACGGTGTTATGGCAATTTATATTCCTTCTGCAGCTCTGCTAGCCTCTATTTTGCTTTGGATGATCAACGTACCCATTCACATATCTTCCATGCAATTCTAAGGAGCTCTGAACCATTCTCTGGCTCTTACTGGCCTCATTTACAATCAGGTTGATCGTGTGGCTGAAGCACTGTATGTTCATGTGCTCCCCTCCATTCAACGTCTTTTCTATGCTTGGACTGTCAGTCACCATAATACTAATCTGAAGGTCAATGGAGGTCACCCAGGCTTCCCCCAACATTCCAGCTGCTTCTGAATGCTCTCGCTGCTATAGTCACAATCAATCTGTGACACATTTAAAAAGTCCGATCAGTGGTGGCCCTCACAATGTGGTTGGACCTACAACTCCAAGGAGACCCAGTGAGCTGTAAGGGCCAGGTGCTCTTGGATCTGGTTACTCATCCATATTCCAGAAGTGAATTGGATCATGCTACTCTCAGCTTTCTTAAGATGTGACACAATTATCCGCTTCACATTCTCATACATACGTGGGATAGCTGTCCTAGAGAAATAAGATGGGAGGGTAAGGAGTACTGAGTTTTCAAGTGTTCGAGCAGCCTGTTAAAGCCAACGTAGTCTACAAAGGAATATGGCTGAAGGTCAAGTGCAATCATTTCAGCTATGTGATTTTTCTCGTCATTTTTTTTTTTTTTTTGCAACTGGGTGAGCATAATAAAACTTCTCGTTGGTGTCATCAAAGGAGGAAGCTCCTGATAATTCTAGGCTCAGTGGCTCATGGACGTCTGGAGAAGAGGGCTGTGCTGTTTCTGAGACATCAGTCTTCAGCACATTGCTGTGGAACCTCTGCAAATGCCTCAGAAGACAACTGGTGCCCAGGTTAACGGGCTTCTTCCCTCTGATGATCGTCTGGTCACAGTGTAAAAGCACACGACTTTAGTGGAGTCTGCAAAGCAAATAGAAAAATGATTCCACAGCTTTGAGGTCTTTTTGCTATTAACAGGAAACATAACCCAATTATATTTTGTAACCATTGTTGGCACGTCAGTTAATCTAGAGGAGGAACTTTCTGCAGAAGCCAAAGTGGCATACAGAGAATGTGCCAAACTTGCACATTGCCCTTTTGGTTCCTGACACCCTCAGGATGGCATCTGTACAGGTGTCTCATCAGACAGCTTGTGCTCACGTCACCCTTCTTCCCCCAACTGATGACACAACTGCAGCATCTGCACACTGTGCCTTGAGAGTGTCAACGAAAAGTGATGCGAAACTTCTGACTTCAGTCTTTTCATGACCTCTCTATTATTCTGGAAGACAGCACCAGACTCAAACATTCTAGGCCTCAACCCATGGGCCTGCTGCTTCTCAGGAGAGGACACCAAGGCCTCCCCAACATCATCGCAGGATGATAACACCAACACAGCTTTCATCAGCGCATCTCCAGGGTTCAAATGCCATGGCAGGACCTCAGTCAGCTGATCGGGGAGGAGGAAGCTGAAGGGGAGTCTTTGACCAGTTTTCCTCGAGATGATGACACAGACCTTACATGCCCCTACACAGGCAGGAGGGTGGGCAGCAGGGTGGGAGGGGCAGAGGACAGGGGCAGAATGCCCATGTCCCCGTTCTCCTGCAGCACGATGGAGCACTGTGCTCTCCACAGGTGCCCGATGAGACAGCTGGTGCCCAGATCCTTCCCGTCCTTTCCCCTGCTGAACTCCTTCATGCAGTGAATGCAGACAGCTTTGGAATTATCTACAAGTCACAAGGACAAGTGCTTCCAGACAGGAGATCTTCTTCTGGACCCAGCTGTGCTGTTTGGAAGTAGAAAGTTTTTCTCTATTATGTTCCCTGTAGTTTCATCAGAACAGAGAGTTGGGAGGTGGGGAGACGACCCCACCAGGGCTGCTTCTCTGCTGTACTCCTCAGAAATGGACATGTCAGAGGAGACATCTTCAGAAGAAAACACACACACAGATTCATGTGTTATTCGATCAGGGGATGGGATCTTAGATGCCATTTATTGGACAAGTTTGATTGGTGAGATTGTGGTGCTCAGGTCTCCTGCATCTGCAGGCTGCAGCAGAAGCGGGAGTCAAGGAGAAGGAAATGAGGACACAGCAGATACGCTTCCATTTTCTTGAATGAGCACAGTGGGTGTGCTCGCCTTCTCATGAGACAGCTTGTACGTAAGTCTTTCTCATTTTTACCTCTACTAAATTCTTTCATACAGTACATACATATTGCTTTAGTTCTATCCCAAGGAGAGACTTTCCAAGCTGGAGATTTCTTACTGGAGATTATGTTTTGGACGCAAAGGCTGCTCTGAGTCATAGCTTTCATTGCTACATTATAGAGTGTACTACTGTACTGAGAGAACTAAGACCCCTAATCCTCCTCCTTCTGGGGAGAAAAATATTCCCCAGGGGGTTTACAGTTACACCTTGTCTCTCTGATCACTGCTTGTTTCCTATCCTCTTCCTCACTTTTAAAATCCCCTCTTCCCAAACTGTGTAGGACTTTGATCACCACCATCTTCTTCTATTTTAAAATTTATTTTATCAGAAACAAAATCACTGCCCCCTTTGGGACAAGTTGTCCAGCTTATTTTCCATGACTGAGCATAACTATTCTGGCTGTTTCATCATGCTAATATCTTAGGTTAATCAAAAGTGATCCAAGTGCTCATTTGTGTCTCCAAATGTGGGTTATCTTCCCTTTTTCATAATAATTCCATCTTTCAAGATGTTTCTATTAATGGCTGACCATAAATATCACTAAAAATTAGAATACACAACTCACATAAGCATATCATCTTAGAGCACAGAGCACTCATTCCCAGGAGCTGTGCTATCACATATTTCATGGCATAGACAAAACCACACGCAGTGGAGACTCGCTTCTTATCTTAGATAGCACACACATCTCGATAGCATACACATTTTCCTCGCGCACAACCTCATCAGCTTCCTAGCCCTATCTGAACGTGGCCCTGGCTGGTCTCTTCCTAGAAATGGGACCGAAAGTGACAGGGTCTGGAGGAGGCCTTGGAGTTGGGGCATGCCAACCTTCGGGTCACGCCAACCTTGGGTCACCTGAGGAGGCTGCCCTGTCAGTGGACCTGCCACCACCATGCTGGGCCGCCAGCGGACTGGCCCCACACTCATCTCAGCGCCCTATTCTGGGCACGTGCCTCCCCCTGGCTGCACAATGGACAGCACGGCCAGATGCCCACTCATTAGCTGTGGCTTTGCCTGCCCTGGCCCCATCTGGCCCCGAGACACCACTAGATGCTGCCCCTCTCCCGTATAGTATCTTATGACATCAAATTATGGTAAAGGGACGCTATCTCCACTTTTGGAGGTTTACCTCCAACAATAAATTTTTGTGGATTCTTCAAGAGTTCAACAACTTCCTATAATTCTTGTATAGCTTCCTCCACCTAAACTCACATAATTTACCAGATAATTTTAAGTAATGGTTAAATTTGGCAGATTATGGAGGCTTAATCTTTGAAAATCATCTCTAATTTGCATGTGAATTAACTTGCCCTGTTCTTTGTTTCAGTGAAACAAGTTTACAAAAATGCTCCCTTGTCAACACATACAAGGTTTCCTCCTGATCATTATTTCCAATTAGGCAGTTTCCTTACTAGCCTGACAACCACCATTCTGAACTCTTTCCATTTCCTCAGTGAGAAAACAGAAGTCAAGCACACTGGGCAAGGTTAAAAAGAAACTACGTGGAGAGGAACATACTGAAACATGAAACACAATCTTTGGGCCAAAGAGCATTCTGAAAATATAAAATTAAAGTCATGATTACCTTATATTTCTAGAAAGTATTTCAGAAATATATCTAAGACACACCATAATTATTAAAAAGCAAAGTTTTTCTGTTTTTTTTTTCTTTTGGTTGGGCTTGGAATGGTCTTTGTTACTCTGATTAAATCATTAAAAACTTAGTAACATTTTTATCAAGTTAGCGGTTAAAATGAAAGCCTTGCCAATCCCCAGCTGAGGAGAAATGAATACATATGGTCACCAAGAGATGTGTACAAGAACATTCACACCAGCACTATTTGAGCCAAGTCCTAGAAACAACCCAAATGTCCACCTACACTAGAATAACTATTATGGTATTTGTATAGTATAGCACACTGAGGATAAAAACAAGTACAACTTCAAGTAACATGGATGAATCACACAACCATGCTGGGTAAAAGAAGTCAGACCCAAAAGAGCATATTCTACATGTATTGTACTTATATTAAATTCAAAAACAGGCAAAACTAATACATGCTATTAGGATAATGATTATCCTTAGGATGGGGGGACACAGTAACCAGAAAAAGGCCTTAAGGAGGTTCTGGTAATATTTTTTTAAATTATTTATTATTGTTATTATTTATTTATTTCTTTTTTGAGACAGTGCCTCACTCTGTTGCCTGGGCTAGAGCTCCATGGTGTCAGCCTAGCTCACAGCAACCTCCAACTCCTGGGCTCAAGCGATCCTTCTGCCTCTGCCTGGAGAGTAGCTGGGAATACAGACATGCGCCACCACGCCCAGCTAATTTTTTCCTATCTTTACTAGAGACAGGGTCTCGCTCTTGCTCAGGCTGGTCTCCAACTCCTGATCTCAAGGGATCCTCCTGCTTCGGCCTCCCAGAGTGTTAGCATTACAGGCGTGAGCCACCGCCCACGGCCAACGTTTGTTTCTTGAGCTGGGTATTGGTATCATAGGTGTTATTCACTTTGTGAAAATGAATTGAGGTATACATTTATGATTTGTGTACTTTTGTGTGAATATGTTAAACTTCAATGAAATTTATGATTAAATGAGATTTGCTGGGTTTATTACAACAGCACATTTTAAAGCATTCAAAGATATCCACATACTAAAAGAAGACTAAAATACATTTGATCAAAATAATAGATATAATACCAACTTTAAATTGTGGGAATAAAGGGAAAGAAATTAAACATCATTCACTATTCAAATGAACTATATTCTCTGCCCAAGTGCTGTGCCAGGAGAACTTCTGGTAGAGGAATATAAGATCTATTGAGGCAAATAGGATTAAGGGGATCCACATAATGAAGTTTTAAATAGCCCTTATAAATATTTTAAGACTGTAAATAAAAGCAATACCTACATATTCAGAAGTACTGGGCAAGGAAATGCCATTCCTACACAACCTCTTTAAGGCTCGGAAAAAATTGATCACAGGAAGTACCTAATGGCAAACCTGTTCTGGTAAATGCTATTTAATTACTTGGCTTCATAGAAACTTAGATTTTATACCAATTATCAAATTGATTCATTTTACCATGGAAACTTTGTAAGGATCTACCTTAACTGTGATGTCTCCTTTCCTAAGCTTTAGTCATCAGCATGTCTTTAGTTTCGGACACAGAAATCCCTTCATCCCAAAACAAGTGTGAAATACTCAATAAATAAGTAAATACAATGTGGGCAGAAAATAAGCACACTCTAGCTGATCACAGCCTTAATGCAGGTTCAAGTTAGAGCACCCATCTGACTGCAGACCTTGGACAGAATGAGAAAGGCCCACACTGATGATTCAGATTTTGAAATCATCACTGTGCCAACCTCTTCCTCCATTGCTCCTTGTTTACAATTCCAACAGGGTTCACAGCCATTTGAATTGCAAAGGAGAGGAAAGGACTGCTTGGTAAAACATCCACGATGATTCCTGAAGCCTTAATTCTCCAACAGTCAAGGTTGAAAACACATGGTTTTGTACAAATAGGGCCAGGAGTATGTAAAGAGGAGAAACAGAAATACCATCACCAGCCTCTTCAGAGCTGGGAGAGTCCTTACTGAGATCAAGTAGTTCAAACCTCCCCTGCGGGAAGAATTTCTTCCAAAATTTCCTGAAGGACAATTACCCAGCCTCTGCAGTTTCCAGAATCAAACATAGCCAGCAGATGTGGTAGGAAAGCACAGAGAGGAGCACAGTGGGACGCTACAGTTCCAGAATTCATATTTGGAAGAGATAAAAGCAGCAGAGATCAGTAGAAGAAAACGCTCAGCTTGACTGGTCTTGATACAAATTCATGACCCCCAACTTCCAGGGGGCCTGACAGTCGCCTTTCCCGTTTCCACTCATTCTCCTGCTCCTACGTGACTCCAAACCTCCTCCGTAAACCACTAAGCCCTCCCCTTCCACGCATCCTCTCTCAGCTGATGACTTGCATCTGACGTCACCATCAGCGCATTTCCACAAACCCCCACCTGCCGTCTACCACCATCTCCACTTTACAAAGTTTCCTCAAGTTCCATAATGTGAATCCATTTAAATACGGCAGACGCAGTGCGCAGCCTACCCCGCAGAAGCTGCTAACTCCGGGCATCTGGGTGAGGCCAGCAGGGCCACCAGGTCCCCCTCGGGGTGACGGCAGGAGGAGCGGGGTCTCGGCGGGGGATGCGGGCGGACACATGGCCAGATCCTCCCGCTGCTGACTTTGGGGGCGACTGCCTCTCCGCCTGGAGCCTGGCAGATTGTTCGGGGTGGGTGACACCAAGAGCACTGTGCAGGGCTTGGCGGGGGACCGCAGTGCCTGTGCCCCCTCTCCTCTCCTTGCCCCGCGGCCCCTCACACAAAAGTCTCTCGGTTCCTCTGGACTCTCAGGGCCAGCGGCCGACACAACCCTAGGACATCCATCACTCACCTTCATTCACAGGGCATTGCAGGCGCACCCCCGGGGGCAGACACCTACGCCCATCGGGCACGAAAGCACAGTGGAGGGCGTGGTGGCCCTAAAGGGCGTCACCTTACGCTGGCCCCTGGGGTACAGAGGCTGAGCTTGACCCTCACGCCCACTCTGCAAAAACCACCCTCTTGCTTTGGCCAAAACCGGCCAACAACTGGGATCCACCGAGGGTTGGGGCCTGGGGACATCACTCCTGATCTAGCTCCCTACTGCGTCCTTATACCCACGCACTACACAAACCGCTACAGGGAGGAGGAGTAGAACCCGGGGACAGTGTCACTCACATGAGGTGCCCCCTTCCCACTCAGGCAGCCCGTTCCAGGTCCCCAAGGCCTCTGCATGCCAAGGGCCGGGACCCTCCCATGTGCTCACTGGGTTCCCTCCTTACCTTCCTCTCACTGCAGGATGCTCAGCTCCGGGTCCCTCCCATGTGTCAGCTGGGTCCTTTCTTGACTGTCGCTCACAGCAAGAGCTGCCAGCTGGGTCCTTTCTTGTCCGTCGCTCACCATAGGACACAAAACGCCCAGCAATGCAGATTTCAGGAAACCGGAGCCCTGAGGGGGAGGGGCCACGGCCCCCAACACACTCCACTACCTTTTCACAGGACACAGCAGGCGAAAAAATGACAGGTGCAGTTTGCAGCAGGTACCTTTATAACCTCGTGTATTCAAATGACGTGTTCAAGAGTACGCATTCCATTGGATATCATTATCTAATCAGAACTGGTCTATGGTTTCTCTTTTCAAGCGTCCTTTTCTGGAACAACCGTTCCGATTGGATTGGATTATCCAATCAGAATCGGACTCAGGCGTTTCCTCTCATCCAATCAGAATGTGTAGTCCAGAAAACCTTATTTGAATATGTGAGTCTATAAATATCCCGTCGAGGAATGCGCTGTACATTCGCCATTTTGTTTTCTGAAGTAGGTGGGTAGTTTTTCTTGGGGTGTTTAGCATCTGACCTAATTTTTTTTTTTTCCTCCCCGGGTGGCGACGCAGCCGCCTGGGAATGTGAGCATCGTGGAGTGGCCATAGGTCAAAGAGGAATTCACTTGTCACGCGGGAGGGACTCTGAGAGACCAACACATGACGAAGGACCGAGCTGACACGCGACGGACACCTGGCCCTTGGCGTGCAGAGGCCTGCGGTAGCCGGCACGGGACATCGACATGGGTGAGTGACACGATTCCTGTATTCTGCATTTACCGGAGGGATCACCTAGCCAGAAGCCACCCTAGAGACAGGAGGGAACACAGCCAGGGACGTTTTTACAGAGGTAGGAGCAGATACAGGGCCAGGAAGGGACACATAAGGAAGAGATGACACAGGGCTGGGGGGACCTTAGGGGCAGGACCAGACACAATGCCCTGGGGGGGCACAAAGCTGTGGGTAGGGGCCTCAGAGCGAAGAGGGGACACAGAGCAGGGGTACATGACAGAGCAGGGGAGGCGAAACAAAGGCAGGAGAGGTCATAGATCCAGGAGCAGCCCCACTTCCTAAAGGCGCCTCCTATCCAGGAGGACACACATAGCCAGGAAGGTCCTCAGAGGCAGGAGGGGGACTGGAGGTGGGGTGGGGTCACAGAGCCAGGAGGGGGCACTTCTCAGGGCAGTTGTGACCACAGAGCCAGGATGGTTCTCAGTGCTGGGGAGGCAGAGATCCAGGGAGGGGGAGGCTGTCTCAGAGCCAGAAGGGGATGCAGGGCTTGGAGGGGACACAGAGGCAAGAAGGATGATAGAGCCAGAAGGAGGGCTTCAGAGCCAGGAGGGGACACAGGGCCAGGAAAGGCCTAAGGCCAGGAGAGGACACATACCAAGGATGGGATTCAGGGCCAAGAGTAGACCACAGAGGGAAGAGGGGTCTCAGGGTGAGGAGGGGACACAGAGCAAGGGGGATCATGGAGCCAGAGAAAGGAATCAGGGGAAGGAGGGGTCACACAGCTAGGATGGGTTCACATAGCCAGAAGGGGCCTCACAGGCAGAAAGAGCCAACGAGCCAAGAGGGGCTTTAGGGCCAGGACTGGATACAAAGCCTGTGGGTGGCACAGAGCTGTGGGGTTGGGCCTCAGAGCCGAGAGGGAGCAAAGAGCAGGCATATGTCACAGAACAGGGGAGTGGTCACAAAGGCAGAAGGGGGTCACAGAGCCAAGTGGAGGTTCCATAGCCGGAAGGGTTAACAGAGCCAGGAAGGGGACACAAGGACAGTAGGGGACATAGGGCCAAGAGAGGCATCATAGCCAATAGGGGACAAATAGCTCAGGGGGAGGGAAGGGGAGTGGGTCACAGAGACAGGAGAGGACATAGGGCCAGGAGGGGCCACAAAGCCATAAGGAGCCTCAGAGAAAGCAGGTTTCTAGGGCCAGGAAGGGACACAAAGCCAGGAGGGTCCCCAGGGCCAGTAGGGGACACAGAGCCACGAGTGGCTTCAGGTCCAGGACAGGACACACGGCCAGCAGTGGTCTTAGTGCCAAGAGGGGCACAGAGCATGGAAGAATCACAAAGCTGGGAGGGTACACAGAAGCAGGAGGGGTCACATATCCGGGAGGTATCATACGGCCAGAAGGGGACATGGGGGGGGGCACAGAGATGGGGTCAGAAAGCCAGGAGGGGCCTTGTAGCTAATAGAGGACACAGAGCTGGGGGTCACAGCGCTGAGGTGGGGTACAGGGCCAGGAAGGTTCAGATAGCCAGGAGGAACTTGACAACCAGTGGGGGACAGAGAGCAAGGAGGGTCCTTGGAGCCAGGAGGGGCCTCAGGGGCAGGAATTTTCATAGAGTAAGGAGGGACCTGAGGACCTGGAGGGGACACAGGGCAAAGAGGGGCCAAAGGGCCAGGAAGGGACATAGATCCTGGAGGTATCACAGAGGCAGGTGGGGCTGCAGAGCCAGATCATGGCACAGGGCCAGGAGGGCCACAGAGACTGTAGGGGCCTCAGAGGCAGGAGTGGCCTCATAGCCAAGATGGGACACAGAGCCTGAAAGGGTATCAGGGCCAGAAGGGGCCTCATAGAGTATCAGGGCCGGAAGGGGCCTCATAGTCAATACAGGACAAAGAAGGGGAAGGTGTTACTGAGGTGGGGAGGGGACACATAGAAAGGAGGGGCCACAGGGCCAGGAGAGGGTATAGTGGCAGTTGGGGACACAAAGCATTGCAGGGATCACACAGCTGGGGGGGGTCACACATCTGGCAGGCAGTCACATAGCCAGAAGGGATCAAAGAGCCAGGAGGGGCCACAAAGCCACAAGGGGCCTCAGAGAAAATAGGGTCTTCAGGGTCAGGAAAGTACATAGAGCCATTGGGTGTTACAAAGCCAGGAGCAGTCTAATAGATAATAGAGAACACAGAGCAAGGGGGAGACACAGAGTCACGAGGGTTCTCGTAGTCAGGAAAAATGTCAAAACGAGGAGGGGACACAGGCCCAAAAGGTGCTACAGGGCTATCAGGGGCCATAGCCCCAGGAAGGGCCACAGAGCACAGTGGGTCTGTGGGGTACAAAGGGAAACACAGCCAGGTTGGGTTACAGAGGCAGGAGGGGCCTCAGGGCCAGGAGTGGTCACAGAGCCAGAAGGGGACACAGATAGGAGTGTCTCAGATCCAGGAAAGGGCTTTAGGGCCAGCAGAATTCTCAGTAGTTGGAGGGACCTCAGGTCCTAGAGGGGCCCTTTGAGTGGGGTCACAGAGCTGGAAAGGGACACGGTGACAGGAGGGGCTACAGTGTCAGAAGGGGTCTCAGGGCCAGGCAGGGACAGAGGGTAGTGAAGGGAAACAGGGCCAGAAGGGGCATTATGGCCAGGTGGTAGAACAGAACCAGGGGGGTCAAAAAGCCAGGAGGGGCCTCGTAGCCAACTGATGTCACAGAGCTGGACAGCTACAGATTTGGAGATGGGACACAGAGCATGGAGGGGCTGCAGGGCCAGAAGAGGCCGTACAGGCAGGAGGGTGTGACATAGCCAGAAAGGAGCACAGAGGCAAGAGGGTCTGCAGAGCCAGGAGGTGACACAGGGCCAAGAGGGGCACACACAGCCAGGAGGGCATACAGGGCCAGGAAGGGCATCAGAGAAAGGACGGTAGTCCAGGCCAGGAAGAGAGACAGAGCAGTGGGGATGAGGGGGGGAGGTGATTACAGAGCCAGGAGGGTCCTTATAGCCAGGCAGGGACAGAGGGCCATGATGGGAAACAAGGCCAGAAGGAGCCTCAGGGCCAGGTGGTAAAACAGAACCAAGGGGGTCAAAAAGCCAGGAGGGGCCTCATAGCCAATTGATGTCATGGAGCTGGAGGGTTACAGACTTAGGGAGGGGACACAGAGCCAGGAGGGTTCACATAGCCAGGAAGAACCTCAGAGTCTCAAGGGGCTGCAGAGCCAGGAGGCATCACAGAGCTAGGAGGGGTCTCAGGACCAGGGGTGGTCACAGAACCAGGACAGGCCTCAGGGCCACAATGGGCCACAGAGCCAGGAGGGACCTAAGGGCCAGGAGAGGCCACACAGGTGGGAGGGTGTGACATAACCAGAAAGGATCCCAAGAGGCAGGAGGGGCTGCAGAGCCAGGAGGGGTCAGAATGTCATAAGAGGCCACAGGGCCAGGAGGTGCAACACAGCCAGGAAGGGCCACTGAGCCAGGAGGGGCCTTAGGGCTAGGAGGATTCTCAGGACCTGGAGGGGCCCTCAGGTCCAAGAGGGACACAGAGGTGGTGGGGAACACAGAGCCAGGAGTAGTCACAGAGCCTGGTGAGGCATCAAGGCCAGGAAAGGCCACTATTTCAAGAGGGGCACAGAGCCAGTGGGCGACACAGGGCCAAGAGGGGACACAGAGCCAGGAAGGGCCTCAGAGCCAGGAGGGTTCTTAGTGTTAAGGAAACCCACAAGGGGTGTTCAGTGTTTCCTGTTGCAAAGAAAGCCAATTATTGAGATGACAAGGATTGTTCAGGAGGAAAGGGTTTATTGCAGAGGACACATCAACCGGGAGGGGGAGGTTATAAATTGTTTTAAATTTGCCTCCTGGATCAACAGGGTCAGGGTGTTTTTCTGCAAGCGAAATGAATAATGCATGAGGGGTGTGGGCGTCATCGCATGTTGGGGGTGGAGTGCAGGGCACACAAGCCCGGTGAGAAATCATGTTAGTACATATGTTCTGTGATCGAAAAATGGCAGATAAGTCCCTTCCAGCGTGGGGATTTTAGTATTGTAATGAGTTAGGGGTTAATATTGGTCGTTCTTTCAGTCTTGTGCGCAGGCTCGGTGGGTCTTTGGCGCGGTCTGTGGTGGGGCATCGTTTATCTTGTGTTCTCTGGACAAACAGGTGGTGGGAGGCTCTGTAGGAGGTTCAGCCTTTCCCAGGAAAGAAACTTAGAATGCATCAGTGCAATAGAAAGTCATAAAGTTCTGGTCAGTAAATTTTACTGAAGAGTTTTCTGTCTATTTTCTGCCTAATTTGAGACTGCAGCTGCCAAGCTACAAAGGTGGAGATAAATTTTACTGTCAAGGTCACTTAGAGCTGCCAGCCCCAGCTATAATGTGAACACTGAAAATTCATGTGAAATATGAGGGAACTATAAACCTTACTGAAGAAAACATTTTGTTGTTTATGGAACTGGTTACAATTTCCTCCCTTTTCTTGGCTTATTTTTTAATTTTGGGGAATCGGGGTGTCGATAGATGTAGTTGCTTCCTGTTGAAATGGGGTGTAGTTGGGACATGAAGAATGAAAACTTTGAGCCTGTTGCTGAAAATGCTCACAAGTTACAGATGAATGATTGAAAGTTTCTAGTAGTAGTATTTGAGTGTTTTTGTTTGCTGTTTTAAAACAACATTTTAATCTATACTTAATTAATGTAGTTGTAATGAGATAAATCAAGAAAATTAGTAGTAAGAAGGAAAGGCTACTAGATTTTAAGGTTTTTGAAAGAAACAGAGCGAATATTCTGAGGAATTCAAGAGAATAGTTTTGAGAGCCAGTCTCCCGTTCCTAGATTATTTTTGTTAATTTGTTGTGACTGTGAGGTCTGTTGTCTCATTTTATTAACACGTGTGGCCACTTCTGTTGAGGCTTTTGTGTAAGTGCAACATGAAGAATTAGTTATAAATACTCTCTTGTTCTGCTAAAATACAGTTAAGAGCAATGTGATTATTTAGAACTACTTGAGCTAAAGAGTTTAAAGCTTTTGGTTGAGTAGCTTTTGCTAATGCAGTTTCATTAGCAATTAGCTTTAAGGTTATGGATAGGTTGCGAAGCATATGTTGGTGAGCTGCTATTCCGCATCAGGGCAGTAGGGTATATCCAAAAAAGTAGTTATCTCCATCTGGGACTCGCCCCGGGAGGTGTCGTCTTAGGGCTCCCCAGGTGGAATCTTTGTCTAAAATTTTTTGGTTATTCATGAAAATAATTTTAGGGAGCTGGTCCCATGAGCAATTTCAGATTTGTTATGGATTGAAAAGGGAGTTGTGAGGAGTCCTAATAAATAAGCGCCCCCCATTGTCCAGCTGTTTAAGTAATTGTAACCCCAAGGAGTTTTTTCTTGTCTGCACAGGCAAAAATGTATCCAAGGGGTGTACAAACAGTATTTGCTTCTGTTGGAAGGTTCATAGAACTATTTTTAGGTAATATTAAGGCTAAATTTTTAAAGTAAGGGTCTATGTAAGGGAGTTTATTCAGCCCCTTTGGGAGTTGACAGGCTGCTAGTTTCCCAAAGTTTTGAGAATATAGCTTTTGTGGACATACTATGGTGTAGACAAGGGTCTCATGGTCCTTGTCTGAGGGGTTGAAATAGTTTTTAATGAGATAATTTAAAGAGGGAGGTGCAGAAAAAATAGTAATAGTGGAGTTTTTGTAATTGGTGGTTAATTTAGAGAGACCGATTGCCCAGTAGAGGGTCTGGGTTTTTATTGTCATCCTGCATATGATGTCTGATGAGGGGCTGGGTGAGAGAAATACCAGACGTTTGAGTATGGAGATATTAGTCGTATTCTGTAGGTGATCCGAGGACAGGCTTTTGTAAATTTAATGTATAGAAGGGTGTGTTAGTGAAATTATATATAGGGATAATTGTAGGGTCAGAATGGTTTTGCACTGAATGAGGTTTTGGATGGCAAAGCCAGCAGTTAGATAGGTTAGCAGAGGAGGCAATAGCTTGGCAAATTTTAATTAAAGAATTGTCTTGCCAGGCAAGTAAAAATTCTTAAGGAAAAAACAAAATATGTAGAGTATGTAACTTTGTTACTTCTTTCTTTTTTGGAAAAGTAATGTTAGGTCCTTTAAGGGCTCCTAAGCCCACTGTTTTTTTAGTGCCTTAGAAGGTGATGAATCCTGGAGACATGGGGTCTTTGGTAGGGGTGTTTTTTTTTTATTTGGGTGTGGTGAATTTATGGTTTAACTCCTGTGGGTTTTATTGTTGAGCGAGTTGTTAGGAGTATTTCAAATGGGTCGATTGACTGTGGATGTAGTTGATTTTTAGGATGTTGGTTTTTTCAGGTTTTTAGTACTATTTTGTTTTTTGGCTTTATGGAGTGAAGGGGTATGTCTGTTGGAAACTGGAGTCTGTTGGAAGCAAATTTAGAAATAGTTAGTATATTACCAAGTTGTTTTGTATATGAATGAGCCTCCATCTTTGGGGGCAGGTAATTATTGGTTGAGCCCTGGTTGGAAGCTTTTAGGAATGGTGTCTCATATAAAATTTTCAAGGGGCTAAGTGCCAACTTACTTCTGGGGGCCACCCAAAATCTCAACAGGGGTAAGGGATAACACTTTGTCCCAAGTTAAGTCGGTCTCTTGACAACTTTTGGAGAGAGTCCTTTTTAAGGTTTTATTTATCTGTTTAGTTTTCCCAGAAGGCTGGGGTCTCCATGATGAACGTAGTTATCAATTAATTTCTAAAATTCTTGATATTTTTTGGGTGATTTCGGCAATAAAGGCTGCTCCGTTATTACTTTGGAGGGTTGATGGACGTCCAAACCTAGGAATAATTTCCTTCAAAAGGGCCTTAGTAATTTTTGATGCCCGTTTAGTTCTGGTGGGATAAGTTTTAATCTATTTTGAAAAAGTGTTAATAAAGACCAATAAATATTGAAAATTTTCTGGGACTTGTGGCATTATGGTAAAATCTATTTGTCAGCCCTTTGTTGGGAAATTTCCTTTTTATTGTGATTCTTTCTTTAAGGGTGACTGTGAGGCTTTGGAAGGTTCTGGGTTACTTTTTAAGCGTATAGGGCAGCTTTGCATGATTGTTTAAATAGTTCTTTGTAAGTTGGGCCCAGCCATATGAGGCTGTATTCATTGTAGGGTGGCATCTCATCTAAAATGGGTATTTTGATGAATTTGTTTAAGCCCTGGTTTGACAGGAGTTTCAGGAAGGAGGACCTTCTCTTCCATTTTGATGAGTCAGTTTTGATTGTTAGGCTTTAAAAATCCCCATTCTTCAGCTCTTTTTAGATTTCTCTTAGAATATTGGGGATTATGTTTATTTAATTGAAGAGAGGGAATTAGAGTAGAGTCATTTGACAATTTATTTGTCAGGTTGCCCTTTTGCAATTGTATTTTGCCGTAGTATTTTCTTTTGTAATATGAGTTATTTGTTTTTTGATGTCCCTGGCAGTGCATGATGGCTATTTTTTTAGGCAGTAAAACTGATTTAATAGTTAAACTGTTTTTTATGAGAGTTACCTCTCATAAAACCTTAAAAAGGACTCTGCCCAAAATATGTCAAGAGACGGACTTGACTTGGGACAAAGTGTTATCCCTTACCCTGTTGAGATTTCGGGTGCCCCCAGAAGTAAGTTGGCACTTAGCCCCTTTAAAATTTTATGAGGGTTAACTTTTTAACAGTCGGTTAATGCCGTCAACCCCGCCTTTTTGGGCGGGCGTTCCTGCGGGTCTGGCTTGTGCTTCAAGCACCTGTTGGTTGGTGACCACAGCGTACCCAGTTTTGCGTTGTCTTGTCTTTTACGAAGTTGCTTTCGTTTGTGAAGAATTCTTCATTGGGGTCTGACAAAGGTTGAGCGGTTAAATTGGGGTGGCTGGACTGTACTTGGTTGGAGATTTGAATATAGTCGTGAATTGGGGAGTGAGAGGCCACAGGCAATGAGGTGGCAGGGTTTAAGGTGGACGTTGCCTTTAGAGTTACATTAGGATCATCTGACAGAGTAGTTTGATATTTGTCCAATCGGCCAGCTGTCAATTAGTAACCCCCCCTTTTGTTTTAGTAGGGGTAATAGATAATGTGCAGTGTGAACAGTTACCGGCTGTTCAAGCGTAAACTTTTCAGCTTTTTGTGAAATGCTACAAGTAGTGGCAACTGCTCTCAAACAAGTGGGCTGTTCTTTTGCTGTTATATTTAATTTAGAGAAATAGGCCACAGGACGCTTAGGAGTTTTTAAAGTTTGGGTTAATATTCCCAGTCCAATTCCTTGTCTTTTTTGGATGAACAAATTCAAAAGCTTGTGCAAATTTGGGAGACCCAGCGCAGAGGCAGTCATTAGGGTTTTTTTAATAGTCATAAAAGCCTTTCGATCTGTTCCTGTTCAAGTAAGGGGTTTCTTTCTCTCCTTTTAAGCCTTCATAGAGAGGTTTGGCTGTTAAGCCAAAGCTAGGAATTTAAATTTGATAAAATTTTGTTATACCCAGGTATTCTCGCAGCTGTTGGCAAGTGGTGGGGGTTGTTACCCGGTTATAGTCTCCCTCCGGTTTGGGAGTAGGTTTTGAGTTTTTTGAGATAATTTCAATTGCAAGTATTTGACAACAGGCAGTGATATTTGGGTCTTTTTTGGGATGTTTTATATTTTTTGTCAGATAAATTCCATATAGTTATGGTATGTTGTTATGATTTAGTTTTACTTGTAATTAAAATGTTATTTACATACTGTAAAATTATTCCCTTTTTTAAAATTACTTTTTTAAAATACCTAGTTAGAATTTCTCCAAAGATGGAGAATTTTTAAATCCCTGGGGGAAGACAGTTTAACAGTATTGATATTTGGTTTTAGTTATTAAGTTCTCCCACTTGAAAGCAAAGAGTTTTTGTGAATTAGAAGCAAGGGGGATGCAAAAGAAGGCGTCTTTTAAGTCTATTATTGAAAAGTCAGCGAAATTTCCAGATAGAGTGGTGAGAAGAGTAATGTCCTCCACTATTTGATTTATTGTTCTCAGATTCTGAACACATCGACATTTTTGAGTTCTAGGTTTTTAACTGGCAAAATGGGAGTGTTACAAGGAGAGTGGCAAGGCCGCCGAAGTCCATAATTTAAAAAGGCCGTAACTAGGGGTTGAAGGCCTTCCCTAGCTTGAAGGTTTAATGGGTATTGCTTGACTCAAGGAGGAAAAATGCCTGGTTTTACCTTGATATGAACAGGGCAGGGTTCACGTGTGTCCTTTCAGGTTGTCCGGTAGCCCATACAGCAGGGTGGACTTGATGGAGGACTTCAGCAGGCAGCTCTTAGGGAACAGCAAAGGGAGTGAGGACAGCTGCTCTTGAGGCACAGGCATGCTCTGGAGGGACTGCAGGGTGGACTTGTTTATTCTGAAAGGTTACTTGAGCCTGGAATTGAGAGAGGGGGCCTCTACCCAGCAATGGCAGAGGACATTTAGGCATGTGGAGAAAGCTGTGTGTGAGGAAAGACTTCCCGATAGTATGATTTAGTGGTTGGAGAAAATAATTTTGGGGAGGGTTTCCAGATACTCCATTATGAGCATTGAGTCTTTAGTAAGTTTAGCTAATTTGAGGCTTAAAACTGAGTAGGTTGTACTGGTGTTAATTAGGAAATCAATTAATTTTTTCCCACTTTTATGGTTACCGTGGGCTCCTGGTGGGACATACTAATCACTGGCTGTAATTTCTGTAGCTTCTGGGGAGCCCAAGGGACCCGTCGTTTCATATTTTTTGTATTTAGTCCCATTACTTGTATTGGAGGTTTCCATTTTTCTTCTGTTTTAATTTAGGATAGTTTTTTCCAATGACCCATTTTTTTGTAGTACGCACATTGGTTCTTTTTTAAGGAAATTTTTCTTTTAATTTTTTTCCTCTGTGAGGCAGTGGTCCCTGTTGAGGGGACCCCCTAGAGTTTTCTGTCAGAACTGTTGATAAAAGTTTTGCCTGTTGTTTCACTTCCTTTTGCTGTTTTTTCGTTTGTTGACAGTTTACAAAGACCTTGTAGGCCACTTCAACCACATGAGACATAGGCAAAGTCAGAACCTCCTCTAACTTTTGTAACTTTTTCTGGATGGTAGGCATGCTCTGGCCAACAAAGTTCATGTTAATTAATTGCGAATTATTAGGACTTTTTGGATTTGTATCAGTGTATTTCCGATATGCTTCCATAATTCTTTCTAGGAAGGCTGATGGATTTTCATTTATTTCCTGCCTTCCTTTCTGGACCTTGTTCAGCCTTTTAATTTTGGGGACTCCTTTTCTAAGCCCAACCAGGATGGAGTCTTGAAAATGTTGAATTTTACCTTTATCTCCGTTGTTTGGGTTCCAGTTCGGGTCACGGGTTGGGATGGCTAAATTAACTTTAGTTTTCATGTGGTTATTTGAGTCTTTCGCATGTTATTTGGTTAGCTTTCTGGAGTCTTCTTTAGGGCAGTGTGACACTTCTCGGAGGCTAACAATATGTTAAGTAGGTTCTGGACATCTGTCCATGTGGGGTGATGGGTGGTGAAAATAGATTTAAACAGATGAGTTACACGCTTTGGATCATTCCTGTAGGTAGGGTTATTTTGGTTTTAATTATATAAAGTAGAAGTGGTAAATGGGCCATAAACCTACATTAATCCAGCTGGTCATTGATTCTCAGTTATCCTTCCCATAGGGACCTGTCTCAAAGGAAATTGCCCCGCTGGGAAGGAGGGAGGACCCCGACCAACTTGGGCACCCTGCCGGGTGTGTGAAGGAGAGACCATGTCCCCATGCTTTCCACGACTATCCTCAGAGAAGGAAGAAAGTGAAGGACAGATGGCTGGAAGAGTCAGTGGGGGTGAAGAAAAGGGGTTTAGAGCCATAAGGGTGGGGGCAGGAGAGTTAGGAGAGGGATTTCCAAAAGATGTCAGAGCTGCTGTCCGAGCCGCTGTTGCAGTCGCAGCCGCTGTGGGCACCTCGGCCACAGCTCGAGCCTGAGCTGGCACAGGCGCAGCTGGAGCTGCTGCTACAGCAGCCCAAAGGTCGTCTTCATCATGGGCATTTTCTTCTGCTGGCAAGACGGGGTTTTGAGATTTGGCTTGTCGTTCCCCGGCCGCCTTGAAAGCTTCTGTCCTCTGTATCAGAATCTCACATTGAATTCGATCTGGTTTACTTTGATACAGAAGCAAAAAAGACTGTACGTAAGGGATCTCATCCCATTGCCCAACACGGTGACACAACAAATTCTTATTTCCCATAGTCACATACACAAAAACACTTACACACCAAATGGATTGCAGTTCCAATAAATAAGTCTAAGGGGTGCTAAATACAAACAGTCGGAGGTCCTGCTCTCCCAAATAAATGGTTGAGGCTTCCAACCGAAATGAGATTTCCCCTGAAATTCCCTGAATGGAGAGAGGAGGCAGCAGGTCCTACTCTCCCAAATGGTTGAGGCCTCTGGCCCAGACAGGAACTTCAAAGAAATTTTCCAAATGGAGAGAAGACGTTTTAGGTCCTACTCTCCCGAATGGCTGAGGTTCCCAACCCAAATGGGAATTCCAGAGAATCTCTGCAGACGGAGAGAGGAGTTTCTCCACTGTGCAGTACCTTTAAGCAGCACTGCCCTGTCCAGACACACATGTTAAAATTTAAAGGTCAAAGGTCCTTTCCTTCCTGACAATCAGGGATGCGTCTTGGGGCTGGCGACAGTGAGGTTGGTGGGAGAAACCAAAACCAACCTCCGGTAGAAACTCAGCCAGGCAGCTGCCAGGGAGGCTTTAAAATCTCCACCCGCTCCGTGGCCACCAAGCCACGAGCAACAGATCCCAAATGAGCCCCCAGATTGTTAACAAACCCACAGGGGTGGTTCAGTGTTGCCTGCTGCACAGAAAGCCAATTACTAAGACAACGAGGATTGTTCAGGAGGAAAGGATTTATTGCAGCGGATGCATAAACCAGGAGGGGGAGGTCATAAATTGCTTCAAATCCACCTCCCGGACCAACAGGGTCAGGGTGTTTTTCTGCAAAGAAAATGAATAATGCATGAGCGGTGTGAGTATCATTGCCTGTTTGGGGTGGAGTGCAGGGCACGCAAGCCCGGTGAGAAATCATGTTAGTACATGCATTCTATGATCACGAAAAGGCAGGTAAGTCCCTTCCAGGGTGGGGATTTTAATATTATAATGAGTTAATATTGGTCGTTCTTTCAGTCTTGTGCACAGGCTCAGTGGGTCCTTGGCATGGTCTGTGGTAGAGTATCACTTACTTGTCTTCCCTGGACAAACAGGTGGTGGGAGGCTCTGTAGGAGTTTCAGCCATTCCTGGGAAAGAAACTCAAAAGAGAATGCATCAGTGCAATAGAAAGTTACAAAGTTCTGGTCAGTAAATCTTACTGAAGAGTTTTCTGTCTGTTTTCTGCCTAATTTGAGACTGTAGCTGCTAAGCTGCCAAGGTGGAGATAAATTTTACTGTCAAGGTCACTTAGAGCTGCCAGCCCCAGCTATAATGTGAACACTGGAAATTCGTCTGAAATATGAGGGAACTATAAACATTATTGAAGAAAACATTTTTTTTTGTAAATATTTGTGTGTTTGTGTATCTCCCTAATTTATTTATTTATTTATTTATTTTTAATTTATTTTTTTAATTTCAGAATATCATGGGGGTACAACACTTTGGCCATACACATTGCCCCTGTTCTGCCTGTGTCAGAGCCACAATCGTGGTCATCCCCCAAACTGTGCTCCCCACATCCATTCAGTGAGAGTTTTTCCCATCCCTTCCTCTCCCCTCCCACCCGCCCGCCCTCAGATGAATGTTATTGCCCTGTGTGATGTAAGTGTTCATCAGTTAGTGCCAGTTTGATGGTGAGTGTGAGTACCAGTGGTGCTTGTTTTTCCAATCCTGTGACACTTCGCTTCGAAGAATGGGTTCTAGCTCCAACCAGGATAATACCAGATGAGTTAATTCACTGTTGTTCCTTATTGCTGAGTAATACTCCATGGTATACATATACCACATTTTATTGATCCACTCGTGTATTGATGGGCACCTTGGTTGTTTCCACAACTTTGCAATTGTGAATTGTGCTGCTACGAACATTTGAGAGCAGATGTCTTTATTATAAAATGTCTTTTTTTCTTTTGGATAAATACCCAGTAGTGGGATTGCTGGGTCAAATGGTAATTCTACTTTTAATTCTTTGAGGTATCTCCATATTCTTTTCCATAGAGGTTGTACTAATTTGCAGTCCCACCAGCAGTGTATGAGTGTTCCTATCTGTCCACATCCCGCCAACATTTGTTATTTGGGGATTTTTGATATGAGCCAATCTCACTGGAGTTAAGTGATATCTCATTGTGGTTTTGATTTGCATTTCCCTGATGATTAGAGAAGTTGAGCACTTTTTTATATGTTTGCTGGCCATTATTCTGTCTTCTTTGGAAAAGTTTTTGTTCATGTCCTTTGCCCATTTTTTAATAGGGTTCTTTGATTTTTTCTTGTTGATTTTCCTAAGTTCTGTACAGATTCTGGTTATCAGCCCTTTATCAGAGGTGTAGCATGCAAATATTTTCTCCCATTCTGTAGGTTGTCTGTTCACTCTAGTGATAGTTTCCTTGGCTGTGCAGAAGCTTTTCAATTTGATCAGGTCCCATGTATTTATTTTTGTTGCTGCTGTGATTGCTTTGGGGATCTTCTTCATAAATTCTTTGCCTAGGCCAATGTCCATAAGAGTTTTTCCAACGTTTTCTTCGAGAATTCTTATGGTTTCATGTCTTAGGTTTAGATCTGTTATCCATTGTGAATTGATTTTTGTGAGAGGTGAGAGGTGTGGGTCCAGTTTCAGTCTTCTACATATGGCCATCCAGTTTTCCCAGCACCATTTGTTGAATAGGGAATCTTTTCCCCAGTGTACGTTTTTCTGGAATTTGTCAAAGATCAGGTGGCTGTATGAGGTTGGTTTTATATTTGGGTTCTCAGTCCTGTTCCATTGGTCTACGTGTCTGTTCTTGTGCCAATACCATGCAGTTTTGGTTACTATAGTCTTGTAGTATAGTTTGAAGTCTGGTAGACAGATGCCTCCCAATTTGTTCTTTTTGCTTAAGATTGCTTTGGCTACACGGGGTCTTCTCTGGTTCCACACGAAGCGTAGAATTATTTTTTCTAGATCGGCAAAAAATGATGTTGGTATTTTGATAGGGATTGCATTGATTCTGTAAATTAATTTAGGTAGCAAAGCCATTTTTACTATGTTGACTCTGCCTATCCAAGAGCATGGTAGGGCTTTCCATCTATTTATGTCCTCTGCGATTTCTTTTCTCAGTGTTTCATAATTCTCTCTGTATAGGTCTTTGGCCTCCTTAGTTAGATATGTTCCTAAATATTTAATTTTCTTTGTTGCTATTGCGAAAGGTATTGCATCTTTAATTTGTTTCTCGGCTTGATTGTTATTAGCATATATGAAGGCTATGGATTTGTGTGTATTAATTTTGTGTCCTCAGCCTATGCCCACAAACACGAAAACGTGGAGGAAATGGACAAAGTCTTAGAAACATACCACCTCCCTAGGCTTAACCAGGAAGAAACAGAATATCTAAACAGACCAATATCAAGCACCGAAATTGGAGCAGTAATAAAACATATTCCAACAAAAAAAAAGTCCTGGACCAGATGGGTTCACACCTGAATTCTACCAAGTCTGCAAAGAAGAACTGATGCCTATACTGCAGAAATTATTCAAAAAACATCGAGAAGGGTGGAACCCTCCCAAACTCATTCTACATAGCCAATATTACGTTGATACCAAAGCCAGGAAAGGACACAAGAATAAATGAAAACTACAGACCAATATCCCTTATGAATATAGATGCAAAAATTCTCAATGAAATCCTAGCAAACCGAATTCAAATGTACATCAAAAAAATAATTCATCACAATCAGGTGGGCTTCATCCCCGAGATGCAGGGATGGTTCAACATACGCAAATCTATAAATGTAATTCACCATATAAATAAAAGCAAGAACAAAGATTATATGATCCTTCCAATAGATGCAGAAAAGGCTTTTGACAAAATCCAGCACACTTTACGATAAGAACTCTTAACAATATAGGCATAGATGGCTCATACCTCAAAATTTTTAAAGCCATATGCAATAAAACCACTGCCAATATCATACTGAATGGAGAAAAATTGAAAGCATTCCCCCTTAAAACTGGACCCAGACAAGGTTGCCCACTATCTCCACTTGTATTCAACATAGTGCTGGAAGTCCTTGCCAAAGCAATCAGACGAGAGAGGAATCAGGGATGTCCAGATGGGGGCAGAAGAGATGAAACTTTTACTCTTTGGTGACGATATGATATTATATCTAGAAAACCCCAAAGATTCAATCAAGAGACTACTGGAATTGATAAATGAATTCGGCAAAGTCTCAGGATACAAAATCAATGCACGCTAATCAATAGCCTTCATATATGCCAATAACAGTCAAGCTGAGAAACAAATCAAAAACTCAATGCCTTCCACAATAGCACCAAAGAAAATTAAATATTTAGGAACATACCTAACTAAGGAGGTCAAAGACCTATATAGAGAGAATTACAAAACACTGAGAAAAGAAATTGCAGAGGAAGTAAACAGATGGAAAACCCTACCATGCTCTTGGATAGGTAGAGTTAACATTGTAAAAATGGCTTTGCTACCTAAAGTGATTTACAGAGTTAACACTGTCCCTATCAAAATACCAACATCATTTTTTGCTGATCAAGAAAAAATAATTCTACACTTCATATAGAACCAGAGAAGACCCCATCCAGCTAAAGCAATCTTAAGCAAAAAGAACAAATTGGGAGGCATCTATCTACCAGACTTCAAACTATACTACAAGGCTATAGTAACCAAAACCACATGGTAATGGCACAGGAACAGAGACATAGAGGGATGGAACAGGACTGAGAACCCAGATATAAAACCATCTTCATAGCGTCATCTGACCTTTGACAAATTACACAAAAACATACACTGGGGAAAAGATTCCCTATTCAATAAATGGTGCTGGGAAAACTGGATGGCCACATGTAGAAGAATGAAACTGGATCCACACCTCTCACCTCTCACAAATATCAACTCACGATGGATAACAGACTTAAACCTAAGACATGAAACCATAAGAATTCTAGAAGAAAACGTTGGTAAAACTTGTATGGACATTGGCCTAGGCAAAGAATATATGAAGAAGACCCCCAAAGCAATCACAGCAGCAACAAAAATAAATAAATGGAACCTGATCAAATTAAGCTTCTGCACAGCCAAGGAAACTATCACTAGAGTGAACAGACAACCTGCAGAATGGGAGAAAATATTTGCATGTTCTACATATCTGATAAAGGGCTGATAACCAGAATCTATACAGAACTTAGGAAAATCAACAAGAAAAAATCAAACAACCCCATTAAAAAATGGGCAAAGGATGTGAACAGGAACTTTTCAAAAGAAGACAGAATAATGGCCAGCAAACATATAAAAAATTGCTCAACTTCTCTAATCATCAGGGAAATGCAAATCAAAACCACAATGAGATATCACTTAACTCCAGTGAGATTGCCTTATATCAAAAAGTCCCAAAACAACAAATTTGGGCAGGGATACGGACAGATAGGAACACTCATACACTGCTGGTGGGACTGCAAATTAGTACAACATCTATGGAAGGTAATATGGAGATACCTCAAAGAACTAAAAGTAGAACTACCATTCGACCCAGCAGTCCCACTACTGGGTATTTACTTAAAGGAAAAGAAGATATTCTATAATATAGATATTTGCACTCGAATGTTTATAGCAGCACAATTCACAATTGCAAAGATGTGGAAACAACCTAGGTGCCCATCAATACACGAGTGGATTAATAAAATGTGGTATATGTATACCATGGAGTATTACTCAGCAATAAAAAACAATGGTGAATTAACACATCTCATATTATCCTGGATAGAGCTAGAGCCCGTTCTTCAAAGCGAAGGGTCACAATAATGGAAAAACAAGCACCACTAGTACTCACCATCAAATTGGTACTAACTGATCAATACTTATGTCATACATGGCAATAATATTCATCAGGGGGCGGGCAGGTGGGAGGGGGATGGTGGGGATGGGAAACTCTCACTGAATGGGTGCAGGGTACACAGTTTGGGGGATGTCCACGATTGTATCTCTGACTTGGGCAGTGCATAGGCAATAAATATAACCAAAGTGTTGTACCCCCATAATATTCTGAAATAAAAGGGGGAAAAAAAGTTCTTTGAGAGGACTTGTGAGTAATTCACGCCATTAAATATTAATATTTAGAAGGGCTTTTGTCTGACTGATAGTACCCTGAGGAACCACCTTTAATCTCCCTGAGGGATTAAGGAAGAACTTTAATAGTCACATTCTTGGCCTCATCTTTAGACCACGCTTTCCTGAGTGTCCTGGATTTGATCTTTTCTCAGAAGACATGTCTTAATTTTAGCATCATTTGCCATCTGGGAAGGCTGTGAATCTTCACCGGCAAATCCTGGCTTCCTTTGTTCTTCCTATAGCTTATATTTTCCCCTTGCATACTAGTATAATCAGGAAGAAAGAGAAAAAACAGATAGCATCTTCAACACTGGCTGGAAACCTCCTGAGCTAGATCACCCAGCTCATTAGGCAATTTTTTTTTTTTTTACTTTCCACTTCACTGCAGCCTACAGTGTTGCTAAGGTTTCTGTCACTACATGACAAGGATTCGGCTCCCTCCATGTCCCTATAAGATTTCCCTCACTTTCCTTTTTGCCTATATGGGCATCCTCCTCAAAATCTAAGATTCTAATAGCAGTCAGGAAGTCTATCTGTTCTTTAATGCTCTCCATAAAATCCTTAAAGTTCCTTCTACTTCCCAATTCAGTCATTCCCACATTTTAGATTTTATGGTATGGCAGCATCCTGCTTCCAGGTACCAAAATCTGTATTAGTGTTCTAACCCTGTAAAAAAAATTACCAGCTTTGCGGCTTTAAAACAACAAATAGTTTCTGAGTGTCAGGAATCCAGGAATGGCTTAGCTGGGTGGTTCTAGCTCAGGATTTCTCATGAGGCTGCAGTCAAGGATATATTAGTTGCACACAAATGGCATTTGAACCATTGCAAATGGTTTAATCAGCATTATACACCGCAGATATGGAATAACCTCAGGTTTTCTAATAATGAAGGAGTTTTGGATATTTAACTGAAGATATCAGTAGACGTGGGGCCGGGGGTGTTTCTCAGGACAGACTGGGTTCTCAGAACAGCCTTTTTTCTTCACCTGATGGAAAACCAACTTGGGCTGCGTAGGGAGAAACCTAACAATGATTGAATAAATATATTTTTCAGCTAGTAAGTCCATGTAGCATAACTAACTATGAGTCTTTTAATGTATGTAAAATTCTTGGACATATAAAAATAAGAACAGTGATCTCTTATGGGGGGGGAGTGACATTTCCATTTACTTCACGAATTTCATTAGTTATTTCACTGTTACTCCTCATTTGTCCCATTGTGAACTTGGAGTTCATTTGTTAAGGTGCCATATGAAGTAAAATAACTTCAGCAAACAAGATGGGCATCAGGGGAAAACACGAGGAAGGAATTCTAAACGTGATTGTCAAAAATGCCACTATATTAGTCTCTTATAACCTAGATTTTTTTTTTTTTTGCAGATGATAGGGGGACAAATATCTCAAGATCTTAGAAAGCTGCACTTGGCCTTTGCTGCAGCTGTCCAGAATCAGACCCTGTGCAGACTTCAGGACGTGAAGCAAGACTGTTCCAGCACTCTGTGTTAGGACTTAGTGTCGCCACTTTTCTTAATTAGAGTTAAGTCTGCTTGCATTGTCACTAGCTCTGAACTGCAACTGCTTGTGTGTTCCCCTTCTGGGAGCATGGGAAAGGTAAGGTAGAGGATGTGGGAGAGGGGCTCACCCCTGTGGTGACCAGCACCCCCTTATGTCTGCAGGCAAGTCCCACAGGATTGCAGAGTGAGTGGAGAACCGTAGTCAGAGATGCCATGTATCAACCAGGATAGTTAGCATGGTCTACTGCAATCATAACCAGACAGCCCTACTACGATCTCCATTTGTTAGATGGACAAACTGAGGTTGAATGAAGTACATAATTTGAGTTCACACGTGGAAAGCTGGTCATTTTAACTGTGAGATTCCTACTCTTGCTGCTATGTAAATTAGGCTGCCAAACTATGAGAAAACACATTTCATAGTATCTGAATGCAAAGAGTACATAATCCAGAGGATGTCATTGGATGCATTGGAGGACATTTAAAGCACAAGCTTTATGGCTGTCATGAAGGTCATAGCTAGAGCCTTCCTGAATTCCAGGGACGGGCATGGCTACAGTGTGAGGCCTTGGCCACTCTGACACCACCATAACCTCCTGCTGCTGCCCTGTGATTGAGTTCAACTTCCAAACCCTTATATTCCAGGTAACAGTCCAGTCTCTGGCAACTCTTGAACAAATACACTTAAAACTGGGCCTAACACATAGTAGGCACCTGATAAAGGCTCAGCTGCCATTGGGTGACTGTGAGTAGGATGAACCCACTGCCCCCAAAGTGAAGTATCCATGTAAGTACACTTGGGAAAGCTTCCTACCTGCTATGCAGAAGGACTCGGAGTTCTCAGTGCTAACTAGTATAAAAGGTGATCCCTGTGGTCAAGATTGGGGTAGCCCCAGGTAGAAGTAGCAGGAATCAGTATGGGAATTAGACTAAGTAATAAACACTCCTGGCTTCCCTCCAGCACCACATAGCTTAGAACAGCTTCCAGCTCTGATGTTTTCTCCTCCAAACTGGACCACTTTATTTAGTGACTTAATGATTCCTTGGTCAGGACAGGTATCCTGGGGAGAAAACAGGGCAAGCAAGGGAAGAAAACAAACACATGACTCAAAATAAGACCAGCCACATTAGTCAGGGTTCTCCAAATAAACAGAACCAATAGGATATATATAAGAAAGGGGATTTATTGGAGGGGAATTGGCTCACATGATCACAAAGGTGAAGTCACACGACAGGCCATCTGCAAGCTGGAAAATCAGAGAAGCAAGTTGTGTGGTTCCCAGAGGGGCTGGTAGTATGGTACCCAAGGAAGCTGGTAGCATGTCAGTCCAAGTCCAAAAGCCTCAGGACCAGAGAGGCTAAAAGTACACACCCACAGGCTGAGGCTGAAGGCCTCAGAGCTCTTGGGATGCTGCTAGTGCAAGCCCTAGAGTCCAAAAGCAGAATAACCTGGAGTCTGATGTCCAAGGACAGGAGGAGAAAAAGGTGTCTTGCTCTGGAAGGGAGAGAGAGAGGAAGCCAGAGCCAGCTGAATAATCCCCTTTTTCACCTACTTTGTGAAATCTTAAAATAAATAAAAAATACATAGAACTGAATAAAAATAAAAAATACAGCATATCAAAAATATATGAGATGCAGTTAAAGCAGTGTTGAGAGGAAAATTTATAACATTAAATGTTCACGTTAGAGAAGTAAGATCCTAAATCAATAATATAAGTTCTCACGTGAAGAAACTAGAAAAATGATGAAAAGCAATCCAAAAGAAAGCAGAATAAAGGAAATACTAAAGGCAAGAGTAAAAATCTATGAAACTAAAAATGAGAAAACAATAGAGAAAATCAGTGAAACAAAAAGCTGGTTCTTTAAAAAATATCAATAAATTTGGTAAACTTCTAGTAGGACTGACAAGGATAAAAAGACAGAAGACACAAATCACCAACATCAGGAATGAAACAGGAGATACCACTACAGACTTGCATCCATTAAAAGGATAATAACAGAATTCTGTGAATAAGTTTATGCTCAAACATTTGACAACTTAGAAAAAATGGACCAATTTCTTAAAAGTCACAAACTACAAAAACTCAACCAACATGAAACGGACAATTTGAATAGTCCTATATCATTAAGGGAACTGAATTCATAACTAAAAAATCTCATGAAGAATCTCCAGATTGTTTCACTGGAAAATTCTATGAAACATTTTAAGAATAATTAACACGAATTTTACACAGTCTTTTCCAGAAAACAAAAGAGGAGGAAACGCTTCTCTACTCATTTAATGAGGCCAACATCAAAAACAGGACATGAAAAGAAAACCATGGACTAGTATCTTTCATGAACTCAGACACAAAAGCCCTACACAAAATACTAGCAAATTGAATAACAATGTATAAAAAGATACACATCATAACCATATGGGATGTATTCCTAGTGTGCAAGATAATTCAACGTTTGAAAATCAATGTAATGCACCATATTAACAGGCTAACAAATAAAAGTTATATAATCATATCAACTGATGCATAAAAAGCATTTGACAAAATCTAACATCTTTTCAAGAGAAAAACTCTCAGCAAACTAGGAGTAGACAGGAACTTCCTTAACTGGACAAAGAGCCTCTGCCAAAAATTTACTACTAAAATCATGCTTAAAAGTGAAAGACTAAATGCTTTGCCCCTAAGACTGGTGCCAAGGCAAGGTTGTCTGCTGCCATCACTCTTACTCAACACAGTAATGGAAGTTTTAGCTACAGCAATAAGGCAAGAATAAGAAAGAAAAGGTATAAAAAGGCATACAGATTTGAAAGGAAGAAAGAAAACCATCACAATTTGTATATGATTTAATTGTCTATGTAGAAAACCCCCAAAAAATTTTTAAAAATCTCTGACACTAAGTGAGAAAAACCAACTATATACTGAAAAGAAACACGTTATGTGTAAACCAAAATTAAAAATACAATACCGTTTATAATCACTTCAAAGAAAGAAATACTTATGTACCAACTTAAAACAAGTTCAGAATCTGTACTCTGTAAATTACAAACTAATTATGAAAGAAATTAAATAAGACCTAAATAAATGGAGAAACATACTACGTTAATAGATTGAAAGACTTGACATAGTAAAGATATTCGTACCAAATTGATTTATAGTTTTAACGTAATTCCTGTCAAAATCCCAGCAAGATTTTTAAAGTTTTATTGAGATATAATTTAATTATATCTCAATAATTCAATAATTCAGTTTGCCCATTTAAAGTATAGCATCAGTGGTTTGCAGTATAAGCAGAGAGTTACGCAACTATCATAAAAATCCAATTTTAGGATACTTCCACCACCTTAAAAAGAAACCTGGAGCACATTAGCAGTCATTCTCCATATCCTTCATTCCACCCGCCAGCCACAGGTAGCCACAAATCTACTTTCTATCTTTCTGAATTTGCCTACTCTGAACATTTCCTATGTAGGAAATCACACAATATGTGGTCTTCTGTGACCAGCTTATGTTAACTTAGCATAATGTTTTCAAGGTCCATCCATGTGGTACCATGTGTCAGGACTTCATTCATATTCATTGCTGAAAAATATTCCATTTATGAAAACACCAAATTTTATTCATGTGTTCATCAGTTTGATGAACATGTGCATTGTTTTCATTTTTGTCTATTATGACTAAAGCTGCTATGAGCATTTTAAACAAGTTTTTGTGTTAACAGGTGTTTATATTCTTTTGGGTATATGCCTAAAAGTGAAATTTCTGGGTCATGTGGTAAATCTGTGTTTAACATTTTGAGGAACTGGCAAAGTGGTTTCCAAAGCAGCCACATCATTTCACAGTCCCACAAGGGATGTGTGAGGGATCCAGTTCCCCCATATCCTTGCTGATGCTTATATTTTATGTACTTCTTTATAACTGACCTTGTTAATGTAAATAGGATACCTAGTGGTATCCCACTGTGGTTTTATTTTCATTTCCCTAATTGTTAATGATGTTCATCATGTCTTCCTGTGCTCTACTGGACATTTATATATCTCTTTTGAGAAATAGCCATTTACATACTTTAAATTTAAATTTGTAATTGGGTTATTTACATTTTTATTATTGTTGTATAAGTGTTTATATATTCTGCATGCTGTCTCTTTCTTTCATTCTTTGGATTGTCTTTTTACTTTTTGTTGGTTTTATTTGCAGCACACAAAAATAAATTTATTTAATGAAGTGCAATTTATTTATTTTTTCTTTTTTATTTTTCTTTTATTTTCAGTTTTAGTTTTATTTCAGAACATTATGGGGGTACAAACACTTTGGTTACATATATTGCCTTTTTTCAACTTTGCTTAACCCAGGGTCACAAAGATTTACTCCTATGTTTTTTCTTCTAAGAATTTCATAGTTTTAGCCCTCATATTTAACTTTATGATACATTTTGGTTTAATTTGTGTGAATGGTATAAGGAAGAAGCCCAGCATCATTATTTTGTGTGTATTTATTCAGTTGTTTTGGCAATATTTGTTGAAAAGACTTTTCTTTCCTGTTTGGATTTTCTTATCACCCTGACCAGAAAACAATTGACCTTCAATATAAGGGTTTATTTCTGGAGTGAATACTATTCCATTGACCTGTATGTCTTCTCCTCTTCCAGTACCACATTGTCTTGATTCTGTAGTTTTGTAGTAAGTGTTAAAATTAAAAAGTGTGAGTTTTCCAATCCTGCCTTTGTTTTTTTTGAAGATTCTTTTGGCTATTCCGAGTTCAATAAGTTTTTTTGGTAGACATAAATAAGCTTATTCTAAAATATATATGGAACGGTACAGGCTTTAGAATAACTAAAACAATCTTGACAAAGAATAGTGACGTGAGATGAATCATTCTACTCAATACTAAAGCCTACTATTTACCCATAGTTAAGGTATCCAAGATTATGTGGCATTGGCTGGGGAACAGACCCATAGATTAATGGAATGTGATAGAGAACCCAGAAACAGACAACACTAATAAGCCCAAGAGATTATTGACAAAGGTGCAAAAGCAATTCAATAAAAGAAGAATAGCCTTTTCAACAAATGGTGCTGGAATTGGACATACAGAGGCAAAGGGAAAAAAAAGAAAAAGAAAAAAAGAGACCCTGATCTATACCTCACACCTTACATAAAAATTAACTCAGAGTGGATCACAGACTTAATCAAAAAACAAAACTATAAAACTTTTTAGGAAAAAACACAAAAATATGTCTTTAGGATCCATAGAAAATCAAAGACTTCTAAAACTTGACATAAAAAAATCTCTAAAAGGAAAAATTAGTAAATTGGACTATACAAAAATTTAAAATATTTGCTCTTTGAATGACCCTGATAAGAGGATGAAAAGACAAGCAAACCACATATCCTGCAAAGGACTAGCATCTAGAGTATATATAAAGAACTCTCAAACTCAACAATTACAAAAACAATCCAATTAGAAAACAGGGAAAAGACATGAACAGACATTTCACAGAAGTGGAGACACAGATGTCAAAGAAACATAAGAAAAGATGCTTAACTACCTTAACCACAGGAAAATGCCAATTAAAACCACAGTGAGATATCACTACACACTTATCAAGACAACTAAAATAAAAAATAATGTCAATACCAAGTCCTGACAATGATGCGTAGAAATGGGGTCACTCATGGATCACTGGTGCAAATGTAAAATGTTGCAGCCACTCTAGAAAATGGTTTGGAAGTTTCTTATAAAACATGAAACTTACATATGATCTAGCAATTGCAGTTCTGGGCATTTATCCCAGAAAAATGAAAATTTGTGTTCACAGAAAAATCTATACACAGCAGCCTTATTCATAATACATCCAAACTGGAAAGAAAACCAGATGTCTGTCCTTCAACAGGTGAACATTTAAACAAATTGTGATGCCTCCATATGATGGATTAATACTCAGCAAAAAAAGGAGAAACTATTGATACATACAACAATTTGGTTGAATTCTCAAGGAAATTATGCTATGTGGAAGAAAAAGCCAATCCCAAAAGATTCCATAGCATATGCAACATAATGATTCTGTTTACATAACATACTTGAATTGACAAAATTATAAAAATGCAGAACAGATTCCTAGTTGCTGGGGTTAAGGAAGAGAAGGGGATAGGAGGGAAGAAGGTGGGTGTAGCTATATAAAGGCAATGTGGTGGATGCTTGCTGTGATGGAAATGTTCTGTATCTTGACTGTATCAGTGTGAATCTCTTGGTTGTGATATTGTACTATAGTGTTGCAAGATGTTCCCATTTGGGGAAATTTGGATGAAAGGTACATGGGATCTCCAGGTATTATTTCTTATAACTGCACACAAATTTACAATTACCAAGATTTTCTTCTAGAATTCTTACGGTTTCATGCCTTAGGTTTAAGTCTGTTATCCATCGTGAGTTGATTTTTGTGAGAGGTGAGAAGTGGGGATCTAGTTTCAGTCTTCTACATGTAGCTATCCAATTTTCCCCGCACCATTTACTGAATAGGGATTCTTTTCCCCAGTGTATGTTTTGTCTACTTTGTCAAAGATCAGATGGCAATATGATGATGGTTTTATATCTGGTTTCTCAGTCCTGTTTCATTGGTCTGTGTCTCTGTTCTTGTGCCAGTACCATGTTGTGTTGGTTACTATAGCCTTGTAGTGCAGCTTGAAGTTTTGATAAAAGACTTAAACCTAAGGCATGAAACCATAAGAATTCTAGAAGAAAATGTTGGAAAAACTCATACACCAGCCTACACAAAGAATTTATGAAGAAGACCCCAAAAACAATCACAGCAACAACAAAAATAAATAAATGGGACCTGATCAAATTAAAAGGCTTCTGCACAGCCAAGGAAACAATCATTAGAGTGAATAGATGACCTAAAAAATGGGAGAAAATATTTGCAAGCTATATATCTGATAAAGGGCTGATAACTAGAATCTACAAAGAACTCAGGCAAATCAGCAAGAAAAAAATCAAACAACCCCATTAAAAAGTGGGCAAAAGACATGAGCAGAAACTTTTCAAAAGAAGATAGAATAATGACCAACAAACATATGAAAAAATGCTCAACATCTCTAATCATCAGGGAAATGCAAATCAAAACCGCAATGAGCTATCACTTAACTCCAGTGAGATTGGCTCATATCAAAACATCCTAAAACAACAAATGTTGGCATGGATGCAGAGAGATAGGAACATTCATACACTTTGGTGGGACTGCAAGCTAGTATAACCTCTAAGGAAAGTAGTATGGAGATACCTCAAAGAACTAAAATAAGACCTGTCCTTTGATCTAGCAATCCCACTACTGTGTACTTACCCAAAGGAAAAAAAGACATTCTAGAAAAAAAAAAAAAAACCACCTGCTCTCAAATGTTTATAGCAGCACAATTCACAATTGCAAATATGTAGAAACAACCCAAGTACCCATCAATGCATGAGTGGATTAATAAAATGTGGTATGTGTATGCCATGGAGTACTACACAGCCATAAAAAAATGGTGAACTAATAATGCCTCTTGTATTAACCTGGATGGAACTGGAGCCCATCCAGTGAAGTATCTAAGTATTCTTCTAAGTGAAGTATCACAAGAATGGAAAAACAAACACCACACGTACTCACCATTAAATTTGGAACTAATCGATCAACACCGATGCGCACATATGGAAATAACATTCATTGGAAATGAAGCAGGTGGGGGGTGGAGGGGATGGGTAAAATCACACCTAATGGGTACAATGCACACTATCTGGGGGATGTACAAAGCACAAAAGCAATATATGTAATAAAATCATTTGTACCCCTGTAAAATTTTGAATTAATGTACAATTACCTCAAAATAAAAGCTTTAATTGAAAATGTATATATCAATCAGAACTGTTTCTCAGTGACTTTTTTGAAGTGACAGTCCATGTTCATGGACTCTATCCATGTTTTTATTATATTGTTGAGGAGGATTCCTCTTTATTTATTCCTATGAGTTCCTTCAGTATAGAAACGATTAAACCCTTTGTCATGTTTGGAAAATATTGTCCAAACATACTTTTATATATCAATGCTACTGACCATTTTCTTTGGGATTTTTTTCATTGTTTTTGTGAGGGGAAAGGGTGCTTCAGAATTTTTTTGAGGTAAGAATTTACCTATGGTAAAATTCACTCTTGGCAGTCTTACAGTTCTTTGAGTTTTGATAAATGCATGCCGTGTTCCACCGCCTCTAAAATTCCCTCAGGCCCCTGTGCGGCCTGCTCAAGCCCCACAGTTTCCAAATCCACTGACCTGCTTCCTTCCCAGTGGTTTCAGCGTTTCCGGGACGTTGTCTAATGGAGCCGCACAGAACGTGGACAAATATTTTCAAAAATTGAAAATATCTTGATCCCCATATATTTTATAGAAATGACCATAAATATCATATTTAATTGTAAATGATAAACCTCCACAAAGTAGAAAGCTCTAAATACAGTAACCAATAAATTAAGTTAAATTGTATAGCCAACAGGATAATGGCATGTTGTACCAGATTTCTCTCTTACTTTCCACTACCTGCCTCAATTTGTTGCCGTAAATAAGAATTTACTGGAATACTAAAGAGGTTTCTTTTTTTAAATGTGTATCTATTTCCATGGATACATAATACTTGTACATATTTGTGGGGTGCAGTGTGATATTTTGATATCATGTATACACTATGCAATGATCAAATCAGGGTAATTAGCACAGGAGGTTCCTCAAAAAGCTAAAAATGAACTACCGTGTGGCTGCGTGCTGGTGTCCCTGCGTGCCGAGCGCGCCTTTCCCACAGGACGGCGCTGAAGCGGGTCCCTTCCCTCCGTCGCCGTCGCCGTCGCCGCCGCCGGTGTTTCCCCCCATCACCCCATCATGCGACGTGAGCCTGCGGAGAAGCAGCCCGAAAGGCGGCTGTGACAACGCGTCCTCCGGGAAAGACCTGCTGGCGGGCGGAGCTGCTGCTGCGGGTGCCCGTCAGCCCCGAGGCGCGCGCCGAAGGCCTGGTGCCACCTCCCCGAGAGCAGGGTTTCTCCGTTACTGGAGTGGCAGTTTGGCAAATGGTATTCGGTATTTTCCAACACGAGCTCTAAACTTTGCTTTTAAGGACCAATACAAACAACTGTTCACACCTGGAGCTAATAAAGCGTTCTGGAGGTGGTTTCTGGCAAACCTGGCTTCTGCTGGAGCTGCTGGAGCAACATCCTTATCTGTGGTTTATCGTCTAGATTGTGCCCGAACCCAATTACGGGATATTAGAATAGGTCCTAAAGAGCGACAATTCAAGGGTTTAGGTGACTGTATTATGAAAACTGCAGAATCAGATGGAATTGTTGGTTTATGCCAAGGGCTTGGTGTTTCGGGTCAGGGTTTCACTGTATGCAGAGCCTCTCACTTTGGAGCTTATGGCACAGGTGAGGGCTTGTCACCAAAACCAAAGGACACCCCATTTCTTGCCCCTTTTTTCGTTGCTCAAGTTGTGACGGCGTGCGCTGGAATGCTTTCTTATCCCTTTGACACAGTTGGAAGGCGTATGACGATGCCAGGTGGGGAGGCTGGCAGGCAATATAGAGGAATCTCAGACTGCTTTGGGAAGATGCATCAACGTGAGCGGATCGGTGCATTTTTCCATGGTGCCTTCTCCAGTATCCTTCGTGGTACTGGGGGTGCTTTGGTGTTGGTATTATATGATAAAATTAAAGAATTCCTTAATATTGATATTAGACATGGTTCATCAGCATATTAAATTGAGAAATGCATGTATTTTACTTGTTAAACATACAAATTGCGTAGTTGCCATTTATATACATTTTGATGGTGTGTTATAACTGTCAGCATTTTTTAAAGTGCTAATTCTGCAATAAAGAATAGGCTTTTTCCAAAGATTTAAATACTAAAAATCAGATAAATGTGGGCTTTTTCCCACTTAGATTCAAACTCATTTTAATGAGACATCATACTTATTACATGTAGTATACTTTATTGGTTTAAAAATCTTTTCTTGAGCCTCTTGAGAAATAAATTGTTTTCTTTTATAATGAAAAATTAAAATGTATGATGTGGAAATCTAGGAAATGAAAATATCTTATTTTAAATTACTACTCATTTAATATACCTGTTTTTCCATCTTTTAAAATCAGATAGTAGATAACAATATTTCTTAAAAAGCTTATCAAGAGATGTCATCATTGTATCTATAGGCATAAATAAGCTTTCTTCTGCAACATCTCTTCTAAGACCACTCAAATATTACTGTGTATAGTATTTACAGTATCACCTATCATATAGCTTTTTTTAAAAATTTATTTCAGAGTATTACGGGGGTACAGATGTTTAGGTTACATGTATTGCCTTTACTCTGCCCAAGTCAGAGCTTCAAGCGTGCCCATCTCCCAGAGAGTGCGCTCTGCACCCCTTAGGTGTGAATTTACCCATCCCCTCCTCCCCCCTCCCACCTGCCCGACACCAGATGAATGTTACTTCCGTATGTGCAGGTGAAAGTTGGTCAATTAGTATCGACTTGATGGTGAGTACACGTGGTGCTTGTTTTTCCATTCTTGAGATACTTCACTTAGAAGAATGGGCTCCAGTTCCATCCAGGATAATACAAGAGGTCTTAGTTCATCATTGTTTTTTGTGGTTGAGTAGTACTCCATGGTATACATATACCACATTTTTTTAATCCATTCATGCATTGATGGGCACTTGGGTTGTTTCCACATCTTTGCAATTGTGAATTGTGCTCCTATAAACATTTGAGTGCAGATGTCTTTATTATAGAATGTCTTTTTTTCCTTTGGGTAAATACCCAGTAGTAGGATAACTGGATCAAATGGTAGTTCTACCTTTAGTTCTTTGAGGTATTTCCAGACTACTTTCCGTAGAGGTTGTACTAATTTGCAGTCTCACCAGCAGTGTGTGAGTGTTCCTATCTCTCCACATCCATGCCAACATTCGTTGTTTTGGGAATTTTTGATATAAGCCATTCTCACTGGAGTTAAGTGGTATCTCATTGTGGTTTTGATTTGCATTTCCCTGATGATTAGAGATGTTGAGCATTTTTTCGTATGTTTCTTAGCCATTAGTCTATCTTCTTTTGAGAAGTTTCTATTCATGTCCTTTGCCCATTTTTTAATGGAGTTGTTTGATTTTTTCTTGCTGATTTTCCTGAGTTCTATATAGATTCTAGTTATTAGTCCCTTGTCAGATGTATAGCTCATATAGCTTTTGATAGCACAGATTATAGATAAGATCATTAAAAATTAGATAATGACTTTAATGACACTATAAAACTTATTGGAAAATAAATGATATAAAATGGTTTATCTGCTAATCTTATCTTTAAAGTAAATAAAATCTTGCTAGTGTGACTATATCTTGAAACAAAAAAATCCCCTTGAAAATTAATTTGTGTATTCTGTATTAATAATAAAGGAAGTTTGAAACTGTTAAAAAAAAAAAAAAGAACTACCATATGATGCAGCAATCCCACTACTGGGCATATAACCAAAGGAAATGAAATCAGCATGTCACAAAGAGATATGTGCACTCCCATATTCACTGCAGCATTATTCCCGGTAGCTAAGATACTGAATCAACCTAAGTGTCTGTCAGCAGATAAATGGAAGAAGAAAATGTGGCGTATACACACACAATGGAATAGTACTCACCCCTGAGAAAGAATAACATTCTGACATTTGCAGCGACATGGATGAGACTGCAGGACATGGTGTTGAGTTAAACAGGTTTCTTTGATCAAGGCTTTGCAGATGTGTGGCTATTTCTGAAGTCGTTAATGGCCACTTGCTGGCTTTAAAATATCAGACTTAGGAACGTCTACTTTTCTGCCACTTTGTTCTCATTGCAAATAAACTTGTCTGTAGATGACAGGCCAATCTGTTGAGGTTCCTGCTCTGCATGGTAAATGGTATTTCTTCCTTCCTGTGTTGGGCTGTAGCAACTATGTCGGCACTACCTTGCAAGGCCCTCCCCAGCTCTCAAATCTAAACTCCATCCTTACTGGCATGCTTCCTCTGTCCTTCCTCCCTGGCCTTGTGGTTGCTGCCTTGAGCCATGAAGACTCCCTTGTGCCCCTGCTTGCTTAGGGTGCTGTGAGGAGGGTAAAAGGCTTGATGCAGGTACAGTGGTTAGAGCAGAAAGTGACCCAGAGGAGGCACTCAGTAACTGCTGACTATTTGGTCATCTTTATTCATATTGTTTTGGACAACCAATCATATTTAACATTATGCCTCCTGGTGCCCCTTCTATGTTCCATGTTCCTATTCTTGGTCTGGGAGTATACTTAAAACTCATTGAGGATCGAACTGATTTCAATTGAACATCTTTGGATGTCACCCCTGTAGATGTCTTGCATGCAGGAGGTGCTTAGTACATAGTTGTTGATGCTATTTGGTTTTAATTCGCACAGTTCAGGAAAACCAAGAATTTTAGTGAGGCTGTAGTTTTGGGCTTGTTGTTTTATGAGCAATGTGTAATTTGCTGGAGAGAAAAATGCTATGCTATGTAAAAGCTATGCTGCCTTCTGCCTTATGCAAATACATATTTTAAGTTGTTCAAGTAGAAAAATGAACTGATGTGAAAGCCAAGTGCAGAACTTGACATATTTTCAGGCACTTAATAAATGTTGCTTTAACCTGAGTTTATTTGGGGGAAAAAATTAGAAACCTCTTGTTAAGAAAAACACTGTAAACCATTCTGGAAGTCTTCCAAAGCCCAGCAAAGACAAGTTTCATTGATTTAGGATATTCATCACCAAGGAGGGAGTTGTCAGTATGATGTTCAGAAACTTGTGTTGTCTTGATCAGAAGAGAGTCACATGGTCACATACAGAATGCCTGTTGGCATTTCCTTTCTGTTGCTTTTTTCCCCTCCAATCAAATCCACTGGCAGCATGTCTCTTAGCAAAAGATTGAAGGGAATGGAGCAATAAAAAAAATAAACCAGAAAGATTGATAATTAGGGGTGTTCAGGAAGTTCATGCTGTATGCTCACAACGTAGGTCATTAAATTTCAAGGGATGCTGGTTCTCAAAACTTAGAGAACATAAAAATTACCTTCAGGGCTTGTTAAAATACACACACACATGGGATTTAGTAAGTCTGGGATAGGGTCCAGGAATCTGTGTTTTTAAGTAGCATCCAGGTGATTTTTATGCAGAGTGTATCAGTGAAGCACCCCATGAACAAAACTGCATAAGAATATATTTATACTTTTAAAGCAATGATGAGAAAATCACGCATAGAATTGTAAAAGCAAGAGTCACAGATTAGGCAGCGACCAATTGTCAACTGCAGTTTGGAAAGATCAATGTGCTATAGGGAACCTGGCTGTTTGCACTTCTTAACACTAATTCTAAAAGTGTGTATTGCAAGGCTTATAAGAAGAAAAGTGCATCCATGTTGTTATTATTTTAATAATAGTTGTATGTCCATATATAAAAAGCAAAACTGACCCAGTTTGTGCAGCCATCTATGGATTTTCCATATGCACACCAGTTCACTGGACATGTCCATGCATCCAGGAAGCAGATATCACAATTTGTTTAGACCACCTAATTATAGGCCTGTGGCCTAGGAAGAAAAGATCTACCTGTTTAGGACTGACCCAGAAAATTAAAACCCAAAGAGTAATCGCAGCCATCATAAGGAGTTAGTAAGTTGCTACTCTGAACCCCAGTGTTGCAACCAGAAATACCCATTTATGAAACTTCTTAAATATGCCCCTGGAGAAGCCACTCTCAGTGGGATCCAGAACCAAATTAAAAAGTGGTTTGTGGTTCTCACGTGTCACTCAATAGAGTCCAACATATGAAAAACAGTGGCACAATTTCTAGACTCTATTGGCATGTGATTCATGTCATCATTCTTATTGGCTTTAATTGGAATCATTGATTAACTGAAATAATCTAAACTAAACATCTTCATGTTTTATCTAAAGACACACCAACCACTGTTACGTTCCTCATCGAAGGAACTTCAAAGTGAATTGTCCGGATTTGTACCACACACTGATTCTTTTCTCACTAACACAGTGTAACAAAAGAGAAAGCTGCCATTCACAAAGCTGCAGATGAACACTAGCAAGAGGAATAAATGTGTCTCCCTAATCATGGTTCATGAATTTAGTGGCCTAATGTGAACTGAAATAAAGAGTCTTGTAAGTATTTAAAAGTCCCTTTGAAGGCTGTTTATTTCTCTAGGAAAAGAGGAAAGAAAACTGTCAGAGTGAAACACACCTTCCGTGAACAAACTAGATGTTGATGTTCAAGTAAAGGTAACCCTGGATTACAGTTGAATAAAAATAAAATAGTGTATAATTCAGCCCTGATACTTGTGACAGGGACAGGTGTTTTGTTTTGTTTATAATTTGATTGGGTTTTGTTTTTTAAGAGATGGGATCTTGCTATGTTGCCCAGGCTGGAGTGCAGTGGCTGTTCACAGGCACAATCACAGCACACTGAAGCCTGGAACTCCTGGCCTCCAGAGATCCTTCTTCCTCAGCCTCCCCAGTAGCTGGGACCACAGGCATGCGCCACCTCACCTGGCTCAGTTTTTAATTAGATGCTACTGGGTTGGAATTGAAAACTGGAAACATCTGAACACAGTGACACTTTTGTCAGGAGAGAGATTGGTGGCATCAGACACAGCATCTCCTCCAGGCCTCCCGCTCACATCCCACTGCACCTGAAATCAGTGTCTTTACCTGGGCCTGAGCCCTAGGAAATCCCTTGACATCTTTCCCCTTCAGGCTCCCCACACACACACTACTCAGCCTCTTGGTGATGCTGCCCTGGTGAGCCTCTCAATTAAGTCATCATGATTTAATCTCCATTATCCCACCATGGCTCAGGATTTCAACAACAGATTTCCGGGTTCCTTGCACAGAAGTAGAAGAAATCACTAGGGTGGAGGTCAGTGACGTAGACACTCATCCTGACTCGTGCATGGTATTGGGAAGAGCAGTTTCTACACTAGCAAAGCAAAGGGCTGACTTGGACTGAGAAGTCTTTTCCAAGATGTGAAATTTTGACCCTGGTTAGATTGTATATTAAAGGAAATCAAATGTTTAAATAATATGCTTGACTTCTGCAAGCAAAACCTGAACATGAAAAATAACACCAGCCCCCAAGCAACCATGGACAATGTGCCCACATAATGCCTGGTGTTCTGCACCCACCACCTGAAGAGGCGGGCAGCACGGCTCTCCCCATTCTAGATAACCGAGCTGCCGAGGTCGCACAGGGCAAACATCAGCGTTCAGAGTCCAGGGCCTCACCCACCACTCACTCCTGCCTCCCTGAATGAAAATAATCTTACATGGCAATCATCTAACTCTTAAATAATGGTGGAAAGTTATGATTACTGACCACATTAGTATCATCATCCATAATAATATTAGCACCAGACATGGGACACAGTGATTCTCACTTTAATAATATGGGTTTTTTTCTTAGAAAAGACATGGCAAAGTCCACGTATTTTTAGATCTCACAGAGGACATTGCTATTTCTCTTAGTATTAAGTCTGATTTCTGAGTACGTAATTGACTCCCTGGCAGTTAATAACTGATAAGGGTCTTAATAAGCTTCATGCTAAAGTATGGACCTTTAACACTGGCAAAATCATTCCAGACTGTGGAAGAGAAGACATGTTGCTTAGCAAAAACCGGCCACATGCTGGGGTTTCACAGCTGCCTTCATGTCACATGGAGCTGATCACCTCCTGGGAAGAAGATCAATCCAGACAAATGACAGGCAGGAGCAGAAGTCTCCAGTGGCAGATTTGGGGGGCTGCTCACATTCCTTATGGCTGAGACTCAGGGTTGTGTCCTGGGAGGGCAGCAAGGGAAGGAGGCCGAGGGTGAGCAGGTTCATCTCCTGGGCCAAGCCAAGGGCACTGACTGTGTCCTCAAGCTATGGGGTCTGTGGATCATGTAAAGGAGGATCCTGATCAGTCAAGTTTTGGAAATATTACACCCCTTTAAGAGTTCTCTTAGCAAAAATTATGTCACAAATCAGTGGTAAAAGATTGAACCTGCAGAGGTTAAAAACCCCTTCACTTCAGCATAGACAAATCACTGGCGGAGGAGGGATGAGTCCATGGGAGGACGGGGAAGCCTTAGCTGGTGCTGTCTTTCTGGGGCGGGTGACACTCACACACTGCCCCCAGGGAGACCCAGGTGCTTGGGGCTTGAGGCTGACATGATTCAGGGGACTGTCTGGATGAAAAATAGCACGGATTTATCAATACAAAACTAAGCACAAAAGTTAATGTTTATTTAGGAAAAGAAAATAAATCACAGCCAATTACACATTCTAAAATGATGATAAATACTACAACCATCACAAAATCCAGAAAAATAACATTTGTTCCAGCACAATGAGGCCACCTAAACTAAATCTGTCACCAACAGACAATGGTTCACTGGTTTGTTGCATAAGGGAATAGTCACAGCATGGGACCGGGAGCAACTCACCAAAGGGAAAGAGGGCCATTATAGGATTGGGGAAGGGACTGTGAAGCAGTATTTTGCTGGACTCAGAGCACTACAGGGCTCTGTGTAAAGGAGCCAGTGTCAGGTCTGGATTGTGAAGTGGACCCAGGGCCTATGTCCTTAGAACCCACGAAGTTGAGCCAGATGTGAAAACTTCTGTTCAGAAACCCCTTCTCTGAGGTTCTGCATCTCTGTATAAAGGTGGACCTAGGCCCCCCAGCCAGTGGGATGTTCTTCTTACTGATAAGCAAAGTTTCTGAGAGCCCCTGATTCAAGATAACAAGGTCTTTCTTTGAGTAATAAAGTGGTAGTTAGTGGTAGTTAGTGAAAGAAGAGGCTAATTGACATTTCAAAGGGGCAGCTTGGAAGAAATATTGTTTCCTCTTGATGATGCAACTGCTTTGTCCCCATCTGCCTATTCATCCCTCCGAGGGATGGAAGGGCAGGTTTTTCCTTCCTTAGTGCATGATGTTTTTACTTACTCACATAATATTTTGATTAATTAACTACTTGACACAATTCTGTAATAATTCCCCCCTATATTTTCATACTCAGCTAATGAATCACTATTTGCTTCATCATATGATATTGATTTTATAACATCATTTTGCATAAATATAATAGAAAAATACACCAGTCTTTCTGCTCACCGGTTTGATCACTTTTGTACAATTGATAATGCATAACATATTCTTTCTGCCTGAAAACTCATAATTGATCATATCATCCAAATTTTTCAGATTGTCAAATTTGTTTAAGCCTCTATCTAAGCTCTAAGATCTTAGTACTTCCTAAGTTTTCTTGACTTAAGATTGAAGATCTTAAGGACTCTTCTACTGACAGTGCTCACTGAGCACAGCATCTTTAAATTGTCACTGTTGTACTGAGCTTCAAACATATAATGGTGTAATCATGTCATATATTAATTAGCATGTGCAGAAGGAGTTTGTCCTGAAATAGGTATTTCTTCAGGCCATCTTACTGCTGGTCACAGTGTTACATCCTGTGTTTTCTGGAGCTGCCAGACTTCATCAGGACAAGAGGAGGTGACAGGACAGATGCCACACGCCGGCCGGGTCTGTGCCAAATGCATATGTCCATGCTGTGGGTAGCTTCAGTACACGGCTCTGTGCCCTGCAAAGGTGGAAGTCAAGAAATTCTAGCTCATCCAATTCTCATCAAAAATAAAAACAAGTGCATGGTGCACTAATCATTGCACACACCATATTAGTGAGTATATTTCCAAAGGAGAAAACTTCCATTTTTGACTAGGTGTCACAAGGAACAAAATCCTCCAGTCATAATTTTTCATGTTTATGGTAGGAATAATTTTCCACAGTCTAGCTTCTGGCTCCATGCATTGCAAGCCTGTTTCCTCTCTGCTAATCACAGATGTCCAATGGGAGGTGCTATAGGACACATCCTGATCAAGATACAGCCTCCGTCCCCACTGCTTTGGGTCAAACCCCAGGTGGGTGGTAGGGCTGTGTCTGGGGGCTGCTCCTACACTGGAACAACTACAGACAACACAACTATATGCAGGAGTGACTGAGATTGGCAGGAAGGTGTTCCCCTAACCCTAAATTAAATGCATCCCTGACTCAACCTTCTCTTAACCAGATACCAAAAGGCCTGTGTCCACCCCTACACCACCCAGAAGGAGGAGAATGGAACAGAGAAAGTCAGAGCAGAAAAAGGTCATGTTCTTAACTGGCTGCAGTTAAAATACCTCACCTTTTTAAATTGTACAAAACATACAATCAAGTAGACCCGTTGCTCGGGCTCCACGTAGACATTTGCATGGGGTTTGTGATGAGTCCTGCACTTAAACACCATTAGCTCCATGGAAAATCCTCTTCTGACAATAACATGAGCACACACCACAATTTTGGCAAGAGTGGGTGGGTGAAAGTGTCGTGAGGGGGGAGACAAACCCACCAGCCACAAGAGTACTAGGTGACCTGGAGAAGAGGTGAGGGTAGGACAAAATCATGCAGAAGGAAAGTGCACACGCATCAGGACCTGGTTAGAGGCTTCAGAAACCCTTGATTTAACATGGCTTGAACACAAAGGGAAGGTTTTCCCCTCTCATAATAAGAAGCCCATGGGTGAGAAACGCTCCAGGAACAGAACTCTTGGGATCTGGCTCTGCTTCCCTGGGCTTCTCTCCCTGCATTCTCTCCTTCTAACTTTTCTCTTCGTGTTGCTTCAGCCTCAGGCCACTAGCAAGATGGTTGCCACAGTTCCAGACATCACATCATCAACACCAACATGCAGAGGCAGAAAAAGCCTCTGGAAGAGACTTCTGTTCCCCATCTCCTTCCTAAATGTGAGTAAGCTGTGCCCTAGCACACCCCTCCTCACGTCTCATTGGCCCGGGCTGGGTCACATGCCCACCCCCTTAACTGATCACTGATACCATCACAGATGGTATCATCACCATTCCTGAAACATGTGGATAAGAACGGCAGCATCCTCCTAACAGTACCAACTTGGATGTGATCAAAATAACGTCATCATGGGAGACAGGCTAAACAAATTTTGGTATACACATATGATGTAACAGCCATTAAGAAGAATTATATAGCAATATATGTGTTAAAATGGAAATAATTCTTAAATATTTTATTAAAAGTAATGTGTATGCTGTGTGCTAACACAAGGCTTTTTCTGAAAGCAAAACTACGTGTGTACCCATATATATACATAAATACACAAATATGTATACACACATATACATCTGAGATAACAAGAGAGAAAGAGGCACAAGCTAGAATCTGTGTTTTCCTGGAAGAAAGTATGAGAAATAATTAGCAGCAAAAATCCTGGAAGAGAGGTAGTAGCCTGGGTAGGAGGAGGATGGGTGGTAGGCTTTTAATTTTTTAAAAAATTTTCAGCTTTGTGTTCCTCTTGAATATTGTAACAATGTACATATGTCATTTATAATTATATTTTAGTGTCAGTATGAGTGGGTGGATGAGGTTGTAGGTTATTTTTCACGGTATTCTCTGTATATCCGTATCTTAACAAATACTAAGGCTGACTGTCCTGTTGGCATGGTTGATAGGCCTGCGTGTGCTTAATAGCTCATTAACTATGAGTCAGTCCTCGAGTTCATGTTCAGCACAAGCTGTGTCCACATGCCCCCGAATGAGGACGTCCATTTAGTGTGCAATACATCTTTCCTTGTTTTTAGTGGCCCTGAACGTGTCTGGATGTATCCTGTCTCAGCTACCCTGTGGGCTCCTGGGGAAGAGAGCGTGTCTTAGTCACAGTCCCCGAGGTGCCTTTACCAGCAGAGACTCCTCACGGCTGCGGACTCCATGACTGCGATTAGCAGGGGGGCTCCGGCTTGGCTTTGGGGTGCTTGACTCATCCTCTTGCATTCTCTTATATTCCACTCCCACTGAATGTGAAGAGGAGGTAGCTGCTGCCCAGTCCAGTTGAAAGCAAAGGACATATGAAGCTCACGACGGTGGTCTGCAATTAATTTCAGTGCCAGCTCGTGCCATTGTGATTACCTCTCAGCACCCACACCTAGAAGTTAGAGTAGTTTGCAGCCACTAATCCCATTAAGAATCTATGGAAGTTGTGGGACAGCATCTCCAGAGATGCACGTGTACGTGTGTACACTCACGCACACACACACTCGTAACTTTCGGAGTACGGTATAGTCTCTCCCAGCTCTCTGTGGACTCTCATGTTAAGAAACTCTGGTCTGAAAAGCTGACCAGCCGTTCCCCATTCCCTTCCTCCTGCCTGCCTCCAAGTGCAAAGACTGAAAGGAACAGATAATTTCCTTCCTCACTCCTGGTGACATAGGACCCAGTTCCAGCCAGTGACATGTAGGAAGTCCTCTGGGGCTTCTAGAAAAGCATCTATCCTGGATAAAGAGACAGAGAGGCCCTGGGGATAGTCTCCTTTCTCTCTCTCTCCCTCTCTCTCTCTATCCCTCTCTCTTTCTCTCCCACCCCCCATGACCACCTCCCCCTCCTACTCCTTACCCGTGGAAGCTGTAGTTGGGTCAGAATGCCTGGGGCTTTGTTGCCATGAGCAATGTGCCCGAGATCATGAGCCCAGGGATGATGGAGAAGATGGGAAGAAGCAGCCCATGCCCTTGCCTACAACATTGTGCCATCCACCCAGCTCTGTGAACACCACCCCCCATGGCCTGTTGGTAAATGGCCACAGTCTTCACGGGAGAGGTGGCCAGTGTCTCTCAGGACTCCAGCTGCCTGCAGCCAGCACATGCCAAGAAGAGTGATGCAGATGACACACCCCAAGTGTCAGTCCCAGAGCCAGGCTCTCAAATGAAGCTTATTGTGCAATGGGAAGAAAGTTTAACTGAGAATTGTAATCCTGGCTTCTCGTCCCCAATTTCCCTTCTACTTAATTCCTTATAAACACAAGGGTTTGTGTTACCTGCCTGGCCTTCCTCATCCAGTAGGTCAAAGGAAATTTGGTAAGTGGAAACCTTTCACCAAGTCCAATGCAGATGGAAGCTCTGGTTATCATTTCACTGGGAATGGAAGAGGGAAAAAGTCCTGGCTGAGTAAGAGATTTTTGAAAACAGGTAACTTTCCAGATGAACATTTTCCCTTGAATAAGTCTCAGGTCTGAGAACATTTGAAACATCCTACATATAGCCTCCCAAGGAAGGACATATCCAATCCCCTAGACAAGAACCGGCCAAGGGTTCACACACCTAATACCCACTGTAGTTAAAAGGGCACAATATTTTGTGGTTTGGGTCCTGATGCCACCATTGTCTTACTTAGGGTCCCTGGAGACAGACTCTGAGATACAGATTCCTGGGAGACTGGCTCATTGGAGAGTGTACTGGGGATGCAAGGACACAGGGTGGGGCACAGGGAGGAGTGAAAGGGACGCAGCTCAGCAGAGAGCAGCCAGCCCCATGGGAAGCTCTGCAGCTGGGACGGACCTCAGATCTGTTGCACATTGAGGCAAATAGGCAAAAGTTTGCACCCCCACATAGGCCATTTGCTGGAAATAGGCAATCCCGGAAAAGGCATGAACGTGGGCAAAGCAGCTTCCTGTCACTGAGATCAATGCCCACAGAAGGACTCAGCTGTGAGCAGTCAGTAGCCACACTCCCAGCAGCTGAGAGAATGGAGTGTCGCTGGTGAAGGCGAAACTGGGCTATGCAGTGTCTACTGAGGGAACAGGTGCTGTCATCTCTCCTAGACTCATTTACCTCATCTGTGTAATGGGAAGAATCATAACTATTACTGCATATGGTCACTTAAGAAATAAATGAATGTTTTTGAAAGGAGACTTTGAGCACTGCAAGGTGTCATATAATTGTTGGTTATCATAGTAAGCACACCACAAAGGAAATGTACTTGGTGACACCAGGAAGTGTTTCACATGCCCCAATGTGAGGCACAAAGAGTTACTCGGCACATGCTTCTTAACCAACTCTTAGGTGCTTTGTGCAACACTAAGTCCTGGGAATAAGCAAATATATAAGATATGACCTCCTGCAAATGCAAACAGGTGTATAACTGAGTTAGCTAAAATGTGGGAAAGAGAAAACAAAATTATTATTTGTAGAAGATTTTCTCGTATGTCAAGAATGCTCAGAAATATCAACTTAATTATTATGAGAATCAATGTAAGTGTTTGGCACCATGGCCCAGTGCGTGGCAGGGATCCAAACATCAATAGCGTTCCTAGATACTAGCAAAAACTAATTAAAATTTATACAGAAAAAAATCCCACTTCTATCAGCAAGAAAAGGCACAGCAATATTTTTAAAAAGATAAGTCCTTTGTGCAATTATGTTCATAACAATGTTATTCACAATAGCCGAAAGGTGGAACCAACTCAATGTCCATTGATAAATAAATGGATAAACAAAATGTGGTATATTCATACAATGAAATATTATTTGGCCTTAAAAAGGAAGGAAATTCTGACACATTCTACACTGATGAACATTGAGGATAATATGCTAGGTGAAATAAGCCAGACAAGAAAAAAGCAAATACTGTATGACTCCACTTACATGACATACTTATAGTAGCCAAATTCATAAAGACAGAAAGTGGCATGGCGGTTACTAGGGCTTGGGGGAGGGGCTGGGGAGTTAGTGTTTAGTGGGGACAGAGTTTCAGTGTGAGATGATGAAGAGCTCTGGAGTTGAGGAATGGTGATGGTTGTGCACCCATATAATGTACTTAATGTCACAGAACCGTACACTTAAAACAGTAAATTTTATGTTATCTATTTTTTACCCTGTAAAATATTTTTTTAAAAAGATGAGAAAGTTCTTTATGAAGAATAAGAAGAATTTACAGAGAAGAGAGAGAAAATGAACTGTGTAACTAGAACTATATAACTTTTGTGTATGGAGAGAACAAATAAGGTAAAGGTGTTAATTTGTTTCAAATGAATCTATAAATTTATTTGTGCTTCATTCAAAATATATTTTAATCATTTTGAAGATACTAAAAATCATTTAGAAGAATAAACAGAAATAGCTAAGAAAATACAGAAAAATACTTGTGGTGCTTAATATTAAAATTATGATAGAATTTAAAAGTTTATAGAAAATAAACTTTGGATGCAAATCTTTTTGTTATTCCATGTCTTGGCCATCAGTTCATAGCCTGTTTCTAGTGCTACCTGCTGTGTGCCAGGCACGGTGCTGGGTGCTGGGGAGGCTACACACAGCAACAATCGCCAGAGGCTGGGCAGCTGTGATGCCAGGCACCATTGAGGGGGCAGCTGCTCCAACCTAGTAGGATGGCAGTGGGAAGGAGGAGGGCTTCCTGTAGGTGATTCCAACTTTGCTGCGATTATAGACTAAGGCATGAATGAGGAAGAGACCCCAGGCAGGCGGTCCAGACTGGGGACAAGAAGGAGGGTGGCAGGGCACAGTATGGCAGCAACTGCAGAGACTCCTTAGTGGAGAGTCACACTGCAGGAAGTGCAGGATGGAGGGGGCACTGCAGGGCCTGTGAGCCACACTGGTGAGGCTGTGGGTGAAAGCCCTACACAAATTGCAAGCAGAGAAGCAAAATATTTAAAGGCATATTTAAGTGGCAGCATTCTGAGATTTGAGGAGAATGGATCAGAGAAGGTCAAGTAATCAGACATCCAGGGGGGTTGTGGTCACACTTTGGGCTCAGGAGATTGTTTGGAATCCTGGAGCTCTTTGTGGCATCCCCTTTCCTGGTCCAAGCCTGCCTGGCCTGCCGCTGGCCTTGGTGAGGTAGGAGGTTGGCGAGCTGCAGCCTCAAACGTGCAGTGCTGCACAAGGAGGCACGGGCCTCCAGATCATCCCGCCACTGCCTGCTGTCTGCACACCTGAGAGGCGTAGATGTTTGAGAGGTTTCTCTTCTGAATGCAAAGCTCCAATTCCTCTGAAGGCCATTCCACAGCCCCCTCAACACTGAGAAATGGACGTAAGGTCTCGCTCAGCCTCTCTGTGCGTTGAAGATTGAGTCATATGCTCGTCAGGGTTTCACCTTAAAACATGCAGAGGCACAATCTGCAAATGGCAGTAGAGTGAGGCCCCTGGGAAGGACAGGGTGTGCAAGAAGCAGGACAAGGGGCAACCAAGGACTCTGCATTCCTGTCTGCGCTCTGCATCTCCCCCACCCTGTGGGAACGGCTTCACAGCTTCACAGCCAGAAGCAGTCACGTGAGATAACAAGCTCCCTGTGGAAGCTGTGAACTTGACTGAAGCTTTGGACAGTAGGATGGTGATGACCGTCAGAGAGCTGGAAATACAGATCTGAAGTTTAGGGCAGATTAGGCCGTATTTATATATTTATATCTAGAAGATGCCTAGGAAACCAGAATAGTAAAATTTAAAAATGCTCTGAATTGGGGGAAAGGAAGTGTGGACTTTTGGTAAATTATCTTTCTGTAAAGAGATCATTTATTGAACTGATTTGAGATCAATAGCAATTTTTAGATCATTTCAGACATGAAAACTTGGGAGGTTGGAGAAGTTTTTTGCTCAGGGTCCCACCATCAGCGTGATGCATAGCTGAGACTTAAGGCAGATAGGTCCACCCCAAGTCCTTTCCACCTGTTATGGGTTAAATTGTGCCCCCTGATACCCGCACCAAAATGCTTATGTGAATCCTAATCGCCTGTACCTTAGAATTTCACCTTACATGGAGACAGGATCTTTACAGGGGTAATTAAGTTAAAATGAGATCATTAGGGTAGATACTAATCCAATATGACTGCCACCCTCACAGAAAGGGGAAATTTAGGCACAGAGACAGACACACATAGAGGGGAGACAGCATGAAGGGTCATACAGAGAAGACAGGAACATGGCCATCTACAAGCCAACGGGGAGGCTGGAACAGACTCTACTCTCAGCCCTCACAATGAACCAGACCTGCTGTCACCTTGATCTTGGACTTCTGGCCTCCAGAACTGTGAGAAAATACACTTTTGTTGTTTAAGCCACCAGTCTGTGGTGCTTTGTCAGGGCAGCCCTAGCAAACTACCATGCCACCTTTCCTGATCAACCACACAAGGCACTTTTCCTTGAGTGTTGTCATCACAGGGGCACTGACATGCGGTTTATCAAAGTAAGAAAAGTGGGTGGAGTTCATTCTCAGAACAGCATCGAACAAACCCCAAAGGAGCCTTGAGTCTAGCTAGGTGAGTTAGTTTGCAGTCTGAGCTGAGCCAGATAGTGCTGGTGTCCAGTTATATGAGGCCAAATTCACCTTCTTTCTTTGCAGAACATGTTGTCTGTGAAACATGTCCTTGCAATTTGTAGAGATCTTATTGGCAGTGTGTGTGACAAAATCTGAGTTTTTGAGTGCACTTTCAGAAGCACTCAGTGGTTTTGTTAATGACTGTGGAGCGTTCCAAGTTGTCAGCAGGGCAAGGTTGCCATGTCCTCTATATAGACCCACGAGTGTTGGGCCTCTGTGTTTGCTGCAAACTCAGTTCCCCGACTCACCTTCATGGGGCACGAGTTGCCTTTCCATATGTTATAGGTCATCCTGAGCTAGTAGGAGCTCTCAACCAAACAAGAAAGGCCATTGTAACTATTACAAGGGGGACCGCTGACATTTTGAAATGCCATGAGAAATTGTGTTTCTAGTTGTAGCCCAAGGCTCTTTTGGGAAAGGGGCGCTTAGCAGGATTTTCACTGCAATTTCATCCAGGTATGATAAAACATCCGTGCTCTGGAAATGCTTTTTATTCTCTAGCAGACTTAGTTTGACTAATTATATCATAATATAGCTTAGCATGGGATGTCCTACAAAATTAATGGGAGTACTTTTGCCTTTTTATTAATAATGAAAAAAAGTTTTTTAAAGGGAGAAATTTTTCAAGAAAAGGGCTTATAAAGATCCGTGGCTGGTTCCTACTCCACTCCTTTTCTTCCTTACTTATTCTTTTCCTCTTCTTCCTCTCCATTTTTTTTCTTGTTTTTCTTCTCTTATTATCAGTTAATATTCAAAAGTTTCTGATTTCAATTTGTCTATATCCTGATTGTCAAAAGCAGAACACATATGCCTATTAGGTCAAGCACGATGGGTAAGAACCCCATGTACAATCTTGGGGAAGTTTCTTGAACTTTCTGAGTTTCATTTTTCTCATCTTCAAATGCTGCATCAGTCAAGATGGGCTGGGTTTTGCTGTGTTAACAAACAAACCCAAAACCTCAGTGACTTAAGACAGCAACGTGACACTGTCATTGTGACCTGCTATTTCTGTAGATGCACTGCATGAATGTTGGGGGCTCTGAACCATGTTGTGCTCATTCTGTACCCCAGACTGATGGAGAAGTCACCCTCACAACAACACTGGAGACCAAGAAGTGTACACTGGCTCTCGGAAGTGCCACCAGAAGTGACATAGGTCACCTCTTCTATTATATTGCCAAAGCAAGTCATGACTACACCTAATCACAGGAAGGGAAAGGGCAATCTTATCTTGTGCTCATGAAAAGAAACTAAATATTCAGAGGGACGCCCTAATGGTGACAAATGCCCCCCTCCTCTCACCAGATAAATGTCTGCAGCTTCTGCAGGCAGCACTAGGCTGCCAGGCAAGCACGAGCAGAACCAGAGCCCACTTTATCCCAGTTCACCTTTTGCTTCCTTAGACTCCTTGGACGTAGGCACCCTGGACAGAGAACCTGGATGGTCACTCACGCTATTCATCCTATTCAGCCCCAAGTTCGCCAAGAGGCCAAGATGATTGTCTTCCCTGAACACACTTGGAACTGGGCCTGATGGCAGCATGTGGCTTCTGGTGGCCTCTCTTACCCAATTCCCTGTTCAGTGAAGAGAATGAGCTTCATGGCACCTGTGATCCATTTCACCTTTACCTTTTTTTCCCTCTGGTCCTCCAGACTGTTGATTACATTTTTCATCTCTCCCATTTTGTTTTTATGCATTTTAATTTTTCTGGGTGATTTTATAAGTTACCCAAATCACTTTCTTTTTGTTCCTACACCTTTCATGAGATATATTTCTCTTCTAATTTCTCAAGAGTAATCCTCCATAAATAAAACTTGCTAACTGACAGTTTATGGCTTTTTTCAGACTTGTCATAAAATGGTCCTAATGTCACTCCTCATATATTTACTGAGTGTGTATTCTGTGCTACACACTCAATCGGGTGCTGGAGAAATCAAGGAAGAAGAGACAAGTCCTGGACCCTCGATGAGCGTTCAGTCTAGTATGAAAGGCAGGGTGCTAGACAGAAAAACAGAAATCAGAGAAAAGAATAGGATATTAGAGAGCACAGACAAGGGGCATGAAACCCACAGAAGACAAGCTGCCCACATCCTGTAGTGCTCACTACCTCAACACCTACCAGCCCACCTTCCAATTGCCAGTACCCTCGTTAATTTACCTGTGCTAGTGGCTCAGGTAAGTGCTTCAGAACTAATGCTCCCAGCAGCATCTTTCAGCCAATGACTGAAACCAGCCAATGTATCCTGCACAATCTCCCAGATGTTCCCAGCAGAAATGAGCCCCAGTCGCCCATAGCAGGAGTCTGACAGTTCACACGCACTGCATTGACCTCCTTCCCTGCCCTGTCTTGTTTCCCCACTGCCCCAGCAGTGATTCCTGGGACTACCTCTCAGATGAACCACTGCAGGTACATCTTTGTCTCAGGGCCTGCTTCTGGGTAGCCTGATCTAGACAGTAGCCTTTGTGGAGAACGTAATATATGTAGAAGGACAAAAGATGAAGAGGGTCAATGAGGTGGAGCAGGGGAGGCGATTCCAAAGAGGAGAGTCTGTGCCAAGATGCAGGAGGGTCAATCAGCGTTAATTTCCATATGAGGGGTGACGACCCTGGAGTTTTAAAGGGCCCCATCCATTGAGCTTCAGCTCAAAAGCTGCTTAACTGTGGCCAACCAAAAAATCTCTCAAATGTCCACAGGAATTGAAGACTGCAGTCTGCTGGGACATGTGACCTCATGGCAGGGGCATGGAGCCAGGCTACATGGGGTAAAGTCCTGCTTCTTCCTTTTACAAGCTGTGTAATTTTGAAATATTTTCCTAACCTCTCTGTGGCCCAGTTTCCTCATCTGTAAAATGGAGACAGTACTAGTTCCTACCAAGCAGTTATTGCAAGGCTCTAATAAATTATCAAGTGTTATGACATTGTTTTTATTGTTATCATTATCTAGTTTATTTTTGCAATGACCTCTGTGATCTTGGAGAGGCAGATGACATGATGGAGGACAGACATATACACACAAGTAAGAACACTCTGCTAGGAGGGTGATAAATGCCTCTAGTGAACACAGAAGTGCTGTAGGACCCTAAAAAAGAATGATTCACCCCTGGCTGCTTGGACCAGGGAGGGATTCATAGAAAACGTTTGTGTAGATCCGAACTTGAGGAGCAGGTAGGATTTGGGGAGGCAAAGATCCAAGGTGGAGAAGGCAGGTACAGGTGACCTTTCCAGAAGGAAAAGCAGGTGAGCCTGGACAGGCATGTGTGTGCACACCATCAAGGAGTCCGGTTTCTCTAGAGCCTAGGCTTCATGAGGGGCAAAAGCAAGGGGGCAGCCATGGAGGGCAAGATGCCCAAGCTTCATGTGCAGGGGATGCAGCTCTCTGAACACTTTGGAGCCAGGGAAACACAGTCAGAGGGTGGAGACAGCAGAGCAGTGAGGACGTGAGTGTCCAGATCAAAGCTATCTAGGGAGGTGCCAGCAAGGTGGGGGCTGAGAAATAAAGTGAGTCTTCTTTTTCATTGATTGCAAGAACATTCAGAGAAGAGAAAGCAGGTTCTTATAATCTTGTATCAAGGTACGAACCCAATCACCACCTCCTTTTTTTTGTCTATTAAAGTATAGAATCGGGGTGTTATGTAATCAAATAAGATGAATAAAGGTCATAACACAATGCCCAGTGAAGAGCAGCTGCTGACATCTGGTACTAGCATTGATGTTGTTGATGGTGATGGTGATGGTGATGGTATGGTGGTGGTAATGATGTCAGCGATGGTGGTGACGGTGATGCTGGTGGTCATGGTGGAGATGATGGTGATGGTTGTGACAGTGATGGTGATGGTGACAGTGGTGTTGGTGATGGTGGTGATTGTGTTGCTTAATGGTGTTAAGATGATGATAGTGATGGTGATGATGGTGATATGGTGCTTAATGTGGAAAGTTGAGGCTTGTTGGGGCACAGTGGAAACACCAGGCCTGAGCAGGTGCCACTCAAGAGGTTCCTCTGTCTACAGATTCATGACATCAGGACTCAGGTGAGTCTTCTCAGTCACTTCACCTTAAATGGGAAACTGTGTCCATCACCAATGAATCACTTGGTGGTTCCTGTCAACCACTGGAACAAAAGCAGGCACTCCCTGCCATCCATGCCTCTGACCCCCAGCTGACCATGAACAAGACGGAGGGAGGTGGCCTGAGAGAAGGGAGAGGCGAGCAGGAGAGAGCAGAGGGAAATGGTTAGGGGGGGAGGAGTGGGAGAGAGGGGCGGGGACAGAAATATGACTTGTCCACAGGGGTTTCCACACATTCACTGTCACCTCCCTTGAGAAGGTCCCTGTCTTCCCAGATGGTCGGTTCTAGACCTGCCTCTCCTTCCTGGGGAGGTCCAGTTTCATGCACCTCTGCTAAAGGGTTGGGAAGGGGGTGGGGGAGCTGCAGTAATGGGTGGCTGCTGCCATCTGCTGGCGTCGGCTCTTTCCTTTGCATGCCCAGGAAACAGCGAGGAGAGGGCCAAGGAGGGGGGCTCTGCAGAACCCGCCACAGCGCTCAGGGAGTGTGCGGTTGGCAAAGCTCCTTCCTTCAAGGCAGACCCTGTGCCAACCCCAGGGGCCACCTTCAGAACCTGCTGCCCACACGGCGAGGCTGGAATAGAAGGTGCCTGAGGAGGGCTGGCCATCGGTGGGTGACGGCTGCCCTCTGCTGGTCACCGTGGCCAAGTGGCGGACACAGGTCCAACCTCACAGACACTCTGCAAACATGAGCAGGATTTACAGGGCAGGTGGCTGCGGGCCCAGGAACTGCCCTTTAGTTTGTGGTTCATCCGGCACCTTTGAGGATTCTTTCCATGGTGCTTTCACCGTCACATTTGATATTTCAGCACATTGTCCTCCCCATAATTGTGGGGTGGAGGGTTGCTTCTTCCCTCCTCAGTTCCCCTCAGACAACCTCCCTCCTTCGGGGCCCAGTGGCTCACCTTCCCCCCCACTCTGACAGAGCCCTGCCGTCCCCCAGACACCCTCCACGCCCCTGGCTGTGGATGGTGGCTCCCGCTAATCAGTGCTCTTTTAAATTAAGGATTGTCATTTTGTTTTTTCAATATGATTGGCAAAGACAACTATCTCCTATACTATTTCATAATAGAAGGCCACTGTGGTGTTACCAAAAGCTCGGCACTTGTTCCTGAGGCCACATCGGAAGAACGAGAACAAGCGGTTTGAGGGGAAGGAAAGAGAAGTTTTATTACTTCGCCTGCAAAGGAGGAAAAATGGGAGACCTCGTCTCAGAATCCAGATTTCCTGAACGTAAGGGAAATACAGAGTTTTTAAAGGGAGGGCCCCTCAGTTCTAGACCACCGTGGTTAACGATTCTCATCTCCCACCTCTGCCAAGGACAAAGCCCCAGCGGCCTGGGGTGCAAGAACGAAAGGCCTCTCCCTGCTCCTCCCAACCGCCGGCCCGAGGCGGGGACGCAGGTTTCGGTTCTCAGGGAGAGCGGGGGAAGTTTCAAAGAGGCAGAAAATAATTTTGCCATTTTTTTTTCCAGGCCATTCCCCGTGACAGTGGTGCTGCCCAAAATGAAGGGTGCCTGACCCTTCACTCTAGCAAATGCCGACATGGGGGCTCATGCTTGTAATCCCAGCACTTTGGGAGGCTGAGGCAGGAGGATGGCTTGAGGCTGGGAGTTCGAGGCCAGCCTGGGCAACATAGGGAGACCCCTGTCGCTAGTGAAAAAAAAAAATACTTAGCCGGGCATGGTGGTGCCTGCCTGTAGTCCCAGGTACTCGGGAGGCTGAGGCAGGAGGATCCCTTGAGCCCAGGAGTTCAAGGCTGCAGTGAGCTATGATCACACCACTGCACTCCAGCCTGGGTGACAGAGGGAGACCCTGTCTCTAAAACAAGCAAATAAACAAATAACTTGACCCCTCTAGGTTGGATCCCTGGGTTGGCATTTGCGATCCAGCTTCTATATGCATGACATCCCAGGAATCTCTGAGAACAGCACTCGGCACCTCCCAAGGCCCAGGTGCTGACAATCTGCTCATCCTCACGTCTCCAGCTCAGTAGTTGTCCTGCCACTTGCTCAGGCCTGGGCTGAAGTTTTGCTTGTTCCTCCCTCTGTGTCTCACCCAGCCCTCAGCAGGTCCTGCCCCACCGCCACCCACAGCATCCTGAGCCCGCCCTCGTGCCCCACCTCCCACCCAGCACAGCAGCCCAGCCCTGTCCTCTTTCCTGACCACCCCCAATACCCTCCTGACTGTTCCCCACCCTCCCATTCTCGCTGACTTAAAACCTCTTTCCTCACCATGCTCAGGCCAGCCTTTTAATAACATAGAAGGTGTCATGTCATGTCGCTCTCAAACCTTTCAAAGGCTTCTCTTTGCACTTGGGATAAAATACAAACGCCCTGTGAGCGAGTGTAAGGTCCAGCCTGGACTGATGCCTGCTCCCTCAACAGGCCCAGCCTCCTTCCTCTCCTGCCCGCTGCTCCCTGACACTCTATTCAGGACCTTCCACAGGTTAAGATCCTTTCAGCCTTCTTTGCCAGAAACAGCCCTCTCCTTGAGTTTCTGCAGCTGGCTCCTTCCCTTCCTTCAAAGTTTAGCTCAGATGTCACCTTCTCAAAGTGATCTTTCTGATCACTCTTTCTGGGTAGGATATCCTTTGGCTTTAAGCTTCTTGAAGGCAATACTGTGTTCGTGTCATTCTGTACAATGTGTCTGTGCCTCACACAATCCCTGGAACGTGGACGACACTCATACACATCTTGGATGAATGTGCCCTTGTGGATGTGTCAGAGACTTTCCCAGTGTGGATGAGACATTTCCACATGGACATCTTGCTGACAGCACCCATGAGGTTACAATGACTCCAAGACAATTTGTCAGAACTGCAATTGCCAGTGGCTGGAGTTGCTGTCACCTTTGGATCTTTTGGGAAAAAAAAAAGCTTAGAAGTAAATATCAAAATTCAATTAAAGAGAGATTAAAAGTAGCCCTGGGGAGGGTGGCTGGAAGCACAGGATGTCCCAGAGGCGGAGTGCTGGGACCCAGCCAGCAGAGTATTCATCGCTAGCACTGTTAACCTTTCCTGGTTGCTTCTATGTGCCAGGCAGTTTGCCAAGAACCTCTTACAATTCAGCAATTTTTTCTTCACATATCCCCAGAGAGGGAGGTGTTCTTTTGCTGATGAGAAAATAATTCCTTACATATTATAGGCACAGCGATCTCCACCCTTAAGGAGGGGATGTTACCGGAGAGTCCCAGGATCCCAGGCAGGCTCCACAGTGATGAGATAACAGTTGGGGGGTCTGATCGGCCTGCCTTCAAATTCTCCCCTGACACTTTTTATTGCAGTTTCCTCACCTGCACAATTTGGAACATAACATTTCTTGAAGATTCCTCACTGAGCCCTATGCTAGGGGCTGGGACCACAGCAGGAGGAAGCAGATGCTGTGTCTGTGTAAGGAGCAAAGGAAGCCCACATAGGGGCACAGAGCATGGTTGGTAAACACCCCCTTCTTTCATTCCTGGCCTGGGAGCCTCATAAAAATAGGGTGCCTCAGAGTAGGGTGTCTCCAATGTGATGCTACCCCAGGAAAAATCTGCAGTGCTCTGAGCTCCTGGCATCCTCATAAGTATGGTGGTGCTAACCCAGAGGCCCTGGAGAAAGGCAACGGGCTGCTGCAGGGGGATGTGGAGCTGCTGAGTGAGGGTGAGCCGGGCTTATTAGAAGACCAGCAGTGGGCAACCCTCAGACTCCCGTGGGGGGATTGGTGCCTGGACATTTGTCCAGGTGCGCACACACACACACACACACACACACACAGTCACATATACAAAGGCTCTTACAAGGCTGTATGTTATGGAGCAAACCTGCTGTATACATATTTTACAACATATTTCCTCAAAAGCACAAAACTCTTTATGTTCATGGTAAAATCTAAAAAAATTCCCTGCTGGCTGAGACAGATTAAACTTCATTTTGCAAACCGTTGCAAACAGTACAAATGTTGTATGAGTTAATATATATTCCTAATTAAATTTTCAAAAATTCCTTGAACAAATACAGAGAAATTATTTTGTATGCAAAAGCCTCCTCTTGGAGATACCAATGCATATTAGAACATTCATTAAAACACACAAAATACCTATGGTAACAAACTTGATTCATTCTCTTCAAACTTTCATAAATAAAATTTTCCAACCTGGGCTATTTCATCCCTCCTTAGGCAACCTGGAGTTTCCACCACTCCCAGGAGATCACCATATTGAAGCTGAAGTTACTGCGAACACCTGATTGGCATTGCGCATTAACAGCCCCGAACTCCTGGACTCAAGTGATCCTCCTGCCTCAGCCTCCCAAGTAGCTGGTACTACAGGTGTGTGCCACCACACCCAGCATTCATAGATAATTTTGATGCTCATACCCTTTGTTTTTGGGGGGACAGGGTTAACACTTATTAGCAGGCCTCAGAAGTAGTGTCCTGTGAAAATAAATTGGGAGACACTGATCTAGAATAATGTTGTGCTTTCTGTGAATTCTAGTAGTGAGAAAATAAGTAAATACAGTCATCACTTTGTATTCATGGGGGATTGGTTCCAGGACCTTTGACTCCTGTCAAAGGAAGGAGTCTCAGCTGTAGAAAAGGAAGGACTAGAATGAACCTCACTGTGTTGGGATTGGTGTCAACATTAACTCACCGTTTTTAACATATAGATAGATAATATAAAATAGATATCACCATGTGGGTATGTTCACGTGTGTATTTTGTGGTTCTGTCCAACTGAGAAGGCCCAGAACAAGGTCCCTTGTCCTCTGCACTATTGATATTGGGGGCTAATAATTGTTTGTTTTGGAAGATGTCCTGTGTATTGCAGGATGGTTATCAGCACCCCTGACCTCTACCATGAAATGTCCCATAGCACCTGCCTCCCAAGCCGTAACAACAAAAGATGTCCCCAGACATTAGCAAATATCCCCTGGGAGGCAAAGTTACACAGGTGAGAACCAGTGGCCTAGGAGCAGTGGCATCCCAGCAGCAGTGAGCACACTCAGCACTCAGGTGTTGCTCTCTAAATTCACAGGTTCCAGCCACTGGTTCTAGGGTTGGATCAAGGGAAGGGAAACATAAATCTGGAACTTGTTACATCAGAAAGTAAGAACAGGCTCAAATAATGATGGAAACATGTAAATAGGACACAGGAAGCTGGTTAAGGGGGCTCCTGCTAGTCAACTCTGAGATAATTTAAACATTGGAATAAATAATGGTAACAGATTATAACTCATTGAATAAAATAAGAAGCCATGAGTCAGAAACATGGAGAGAGAGATGACAGATATACAGATAGACAGATAGATAGGTAGATGGTAGAGGAGAAGGGAGAGGGTTCTTTATGGTGGAATGAATGCCTTTAATAAATACAGAAGAAAGGCTGAGGTTGGGAACAACCACCTGGCAACAGTCACAATAACAATTGATGCAGGCAAGAGTTACCACTGTATGCCAAAGCTAGAAAGTGCAAGTTTGATAAGAAGTAGGATATAAACATATTTTCAAAGTATTGCTGCATGAAATACTTAGCACTTGTAAAGAAAAAGAGGAACTTTACATGGAGAAACCTGGCAGACACCATCTGGAGATCACAGCATCTCTCGCAACAGGACAAAGTGATATGGAGGCCTCCTGGCATGATGTACTGAGACACACAACAACACTCTTCAATGTTCCTGCCAAAAATGCATAGTCTGAATCTAACCCATTGACCCACCCAAACTGAGAACATTCTATGCAATGATTGGCCTGCTGTCTTCAAGAATGACAACTTTGTAAAAACAAGAAAGACTGAAGGAACTGTTCCAGATTAAGGGAGACTAATGAGGCCTGAGGACTAAACGCTGTTGACAAGCTCTATGGCTCTGGATTAGACAAAAGTATGCATCCACACTGATGTCATTAATCTCATTGTACTGAGTTTCTGCAAGAGGACATCCTTGTCGTGAGGACGTCCTTGTCGTTAGGACACACGCAAGAGTGTCTAAGGATTAAAGAGTCATGTCTGCAATTTGCTCTCAAATTGTTCAGAAAGACCTACAACAGCGTGTACACACATAGAAAGAGAAGGACAGAGCCAATGAGCCCACAGATGCACAACTGGAGAATTTGGGTTGTGAAGGAGCTTTCTGCATTACTCTTGCTACTTGTTGTAAGTTTGAAATTTTGTCACAATGAAAGTCACAAAAAACTAAAAAATTAAAACTACAGCACAGTTCTGCCTCAGCACTGAGAATCCCACCCCCACCACACATGCAGGGGCCTGTCAGGTCAGGTGGCTGAGAGATCACAGAAACACAGCTCGTGGCTGCCCTGTCTAGCATGTGATGCTGGAGGCAAAGGCCAGGTCATCTCACTGTGAAGCTTCAGGCCAGCAAATCACTCAGGGTTAGTGTCCTCAGCTTCATACCCTGTCCTGTTTCCTTGGAGCAGGGTGACAGGGTGTGGGGAGGCAGGGGCTGTGGCAGTCGAGATGATGCCAGGGAGACGGCTGAGGAGGGAAGGCTCCTGTGCACTGCCAGATAGTGTCGCCTCACGAGGGACTATTAGGTCCCCATGCCTCATCCTGACTGCACTTTCCCTGCATCTCTGTGGCTGCAGGATGCATGAGGGAGAGCAGGGACACTCACAGTGTTATATGTCATGTCAAGTACTAACTAGAGTTTTAATTTAAGAACAATTGGAAGCCTTGGAAGGCTTTAAGTCAAGATCACAATCTGATTTGCTGCAGTGGGTTGAACAGCACAGGAGAGGAAGTGTGGACTCCAGTCAAGATTCTTTAGAAATAGTTCAGTCAAGAGAAATCCGTGAGCTTTCTCATAGCTGTGGCAGTGTGGACGACACATTGAAAAGACAGATAAGAGAACTATATAGGACTACAAATTTTACTGGCTGGAGAAATATGAATAATAAAGAGGAAAACATGACAGAGGGTAGAAAGATAGGTAGATAGATAAGGTAGATGGGATGTATGATAGATAGATAGACAGACAGACTGATAGATAGACTGATTATTGATAGGTAATGCCAGGTACTCTTCACAAAAGTGCCAGGCACTTCACAAATATTAATTACTGCCTTTGAAATTGCTGACAGCCCTCTGAGGCATGGTAGTACATTATTGTGGCACATTAGATTATTATTTAAAAATTCTCTCTGTTCCCCACCCTCCATGATGGAGTGCACTTCTGCACCACACTTTGGGCTGGGCCACGTGACTTGCTTTAGCCAATGGAGTGTTGGCAGATGTGATGTAACCAAAGGCTTAAAA
>JAKFHU010001003.1:0-163613 GCA_023783475.1 Daubentonia madagascariensis | reverse complement strand
AGGACAAAAATTGTATGTGTATTTCTCTGCAGATCATAGTCCAAGTCTGACAAAAGCTAAGGGGTTTTCCCAAAAATGGGTTTGTCCATTTAGCTGTGATCTGGAACCTGTGTCCGGATGACCACCTGTCAGGGACAAACCTTGTTTTTGTGCCACGTGGCCAGATGCTTGCTGAGTGGAGCAGACACTACGTGGTAATTTGCAGTCATCCCTCCTCCTTAGTGATAGTTTCCACTAGGAGAATAAGAAGTTAGGACAGAGTTAGTATACGGTATTATTAAAAGAATAATTTCATGGGGAAAACACTGAAATCACAGGAGGAAGTCTTTCCCCCCCCCCCCACCGCTAACTACTGCCCCTGCTGGTACAGAGTGGCTGGCCCTGGCCAGGAGGGGCTCCTCCCACAGGCTCCCCTGTGGGAACCAGAACCGCCTGTTCAAGTGCTCTTCCTGCACGTTTGCTCCTCTATGACCTCGGATATTGTCCTTCCTTCTGCGGGGCCACCACTCAACAGCCACAACCCTTAGCATCCACAAGCCTGAGTGATGCGTGTGGTAGCCAGACAACAGTGGTGTGAGGTTCATGAGAGGTCACTGCCAGCCCGAGTGCCAGGCCAGGGGCTCTGAGATGTGTCAGGCCAGAATCCTGCAGCCTCCCTGCCTGCACCCTCCTCTCATGCTGCTCTGATCGTCCAAGGGAGTCCGGGATGCCTGGGCTCCCGAGGGTGCTGGGCCTGCTGCGGGCTGCTGGAAACGGGGCGGCTGCATTCTGCTGACCAGGAGGACCCACGTCACGTCCTGTCTCCTGGCTCGAGCTCGGCCTTTGCCTCCAGCGTTCTCAGGAGAATGGCAATGGCAAAGGGCCAAAACTCTCAGAGTGTGCAGACTTCCTGCTGTCTGAAGATATAAGTGTCCCCACATGGGCATCTCCCCGTGAAAGGTAAAGGTCCTGACAAATCTAGGAGAGATCATAGGTGTCCAGAGCCCTGGCTTGGGAGAGAGCGGAGCATGGCCCACTGGGCAGGGGCAGTGCCGCCGTGAGGGACAATGCAGCTGCTTCCAGAACCAGGTCCCTTCCTAGAAGGCACACACTCAGGGGCGGACTTTCCTCGGGTGTGCAACAAAGCCACACTGCCCCGTCGAGTCCCCAGGACCCACTGTTTGTGACCAGAGCCTGTTCTCTCAGGCATTCTCATGGTGCCTGACATTTGTACGGTGCTTTGCTTTTCCGGGTGCCACTTGGTGCAGATGCACCAGCTGTGAGGCCAGCAAGTGACTAGTGACCTGCCCACTCAGGGCTGGTGGTATCTTCTCTGCACCAACCACCTCTGGGTCCAGCTGCCAAGCTGTACCTCCAGCCAGCGGCTCCCTCAGATGTGAGGCCGCAGGTGCACGCGCCAGGAGGGGCTCGCCCCATGTGGGCAGGAGGAGAAGGGGCTGTGGGGCCTGCAGCACAGCCTCCTGCCTCGTCACAGCCTCAGGCAGATGCTGGAATCAACCCCAGATGAATCTCGTTACTTCCAGGGACTGTTTGGATGAAACTGTGCCCACCCCTCTGGAGCAGAGGGCCGTCTGGGCATCAAGCAACGTGGGCCTCAGTGGGGCTACACACCTCTTCAGTCCTTGCCAGGCCCTCCCAACACATATGGGACCAAATCCCACCTCTGACATTGACTAGGGGTGACCTTACCCAAGGGTCACACACTCCAATGCGTTCCTGCTCCACTGGACTGTCCTTTCTCCACTGGATCGAAAGGTCATCACAGTAACAGACTAAATTTACATACCCTGGGGCACAGCTGTGCTTCGGAGCTCTCTCTCCTGCTCTAAAGGGACTCTTGGAGCTGGGAGGAGGGGCGGGTGGAGACCTTCATGAAATGTGGAGCCTGTGTCCCTCTAAGTGGGGCAGCTGCCCTCCTCCCCACTAACCAGTCAGGAAGGTGAATCCAGTGTGGCCAAAGCTTCCGATTTTCCACTAGACTCCAAATATCCAAGTTTTGGGGTGAGATCTCTGGATTTTTAAATGCTGGCAACTAATTCAACCTTTCTCCTCCGCCTTCACCCTCAACAGATCACTGCAGCTTCCCGGGTGGGGCCCCTCCATCTCACCTGGACAGACACGCCTCGTGTCCCTGAGCCTGGGGTTTACTTTCCTCTGAAATGGGCTCATGACATGACCTCAAGAGTCCTGAGAATCACATGACAGGATGCGTGGTGGCACCTGGACCCCAGGTCAGCACGAGCCATGCTAATCCCACGAGGTCCTACCCACAGGGTCTTGCTTCTAGAGAGGTTTCCACACACACGCGTTGATTTTTGTGTCCCCAAGGAGCAGCAACCTTGCGAGCTGGACCACCTTGTGGGGTACCCTTTGCCTTCTCTTGTGTCTTTCCGGTACTTGTTACTTTCTTAAGACTTGCAGTTCCCCAAGTGGACATTCTCAGAGTTGTGCTTCCTAAGAGCATGAAGACATTCGCTCCCAGGAGGAGGGGATGCAAATGGAAAATTGTCTTCCTTCCGTTCCTCCTGGTAAGCAAAGCCAGCAGCCCGAGGCGACAGGACGCCAGACGGTTGTAAACTAAATAGCAGGAGATTGCAGCAAGAGCAGTGTCCACACCGCTAACCATCCGTTGGGAGGAGCCGGGCTTCCTCTGGCCCGTGGCTTGACCTAGAAATGTGCGTTCGGCGGGGGAAGGCTGCTCTGACCAAGGGTGGCCGAGGAACAGGGAAGCAGCCTCCTCACCAGACCCTCATCTGGTGCCGGCGCGGTCCCCCTCCAGGGTCTTCCGTGACTGCGCCCAGGCCCGCTTCTCTCTCAGCTCTGGCTGAAGGGCGCTGTCCCCCCGGTGGGGCACGCTGACGAAGCGGCCATCCTGAGCTGCCCTTTATGGCAAAGACTAGATACGGAAAATTGACCAGAAGGAGGATGGAGAGGTCACTGCTGCGGCTGAGGGTGGAGCAGCAGGTGAAATCTCTCCCTCCCGGGGAGCTCACACGCCAGGGGCGTGATCTTCACACCCACTCAGGCCTGACAAAGACCCCAGTCATTGACCTGTCCCTCGCTCGCTCGCTGTCTCTCTCTCACACACACACACACACCGCGCGCGCGCGCGCTCATTTCCACGCACCTCCCCACGCTGGTTCACAGTGGAGTGACCTTAACCCGCAGCAGGAGAGAGCTGCCTCCCTCTAGGGGGGACAGCAGGAACTGCGGGAGGAGCAGAGACTGTGACACTGGGGCACCCGCATAGGAGGCCCCTGATCATCAAATCAGGACAAAAATGCCTTCAGAGAAGGTGGAACCCATGTTACACCCTCACGTGGAACCAAAATTACAGTGGAAAATAGAAACGTGGACGTGTACATGCCCTCGCCCAGAGTGTCATCAGTAAGCATTGGCTCAGGCACCAGACACCGTGAATCGCCGTCTGTGGGACTCAGGGCGCCCTATTGACCCCTTCAGGCTGCAGTGAAACGGTGGTAGAAACACCCTGGAAGGCTGTCGTGGGGACTGAATGAGGGTCACACACACCATATTCTCCCCAGTTCCTGGCACACAGTTAGTGCTCAGTAATTATTAGCATATGTATCAGCCACACTGTAATGGTAGGAATTATAAATTCTTTTTAGTTGTTATTTCCTCCCCAAGTTTCCATTCTCTGGCTGTGTTCAGAGAAAAGAAGTTGAAAGGGGTGTGTCAGTCTCAACTGTCCTCTGGCCACAAATGCTCCTCAGCCCTCCTCCCGCATTGAGAGAGGAAGTTCATCAAAACACAGACTTTAACACATTTGTTTTCCACCTAGGGACAGATCTGACACCTTTGTAATATCATGTGCAGAAAATGAATCCGAGGGACGAAGCACAAAATTGACATTTTATGGGAAACTCTTTGAAGGTCTCTATTCTTATCTTCAAAAAAATTAATTCTTCCCTCTAAAGGGGGATTCAGGAGCAATCACACCCAAGATAGCACCGTTGTCTCTTGCTCTCTGCAGGTGCTTCTCCCCTGGGATGAAAGGCAACCCTGCAGTTCCGGGAGTGAGTCCTGCCAGCCCCGTGCCGTGAATCCATAATCCTGTCTGTGGAAGGCCGGGGAAGATGGCAAAGCTTCCCAAGGAGGGTCCATGTGACCAGACGGACCAACTGTGAAAACCACTGGGGAGCCTTTGAACACCACTCTCCGACTTTGATCTGAGCAGGAATGATGCTCCCTGGGAATCTGATTTTGCTGCTCCAGGTCCTCAAAATACTGGGTGTCCCCGTAGCACTCCAGGAAGAAGCATGAGGAGTGAGCACCCCTCCTGGGGCCCTAATTGATCTGTGCTGTGCTTGGACCTGTGTTAGTCTGAGCTCTTTAAGGACAGAGACCATGAGGAGAACCCAATGCTTTTCTGCAATGTGCACAATTACCATGATGGACCTTAGTTTCTGTGGCTGTGACTTCAGTGAGGCCCTCATTTTGCTATTATGAGGGCAATTTGCCATCACTGGACAGGAGGGGCCCACATAAGGCCACCAGCCAGCCCGGACCACACTTGAAAGCCACCAAGGCCACGGGGTCAAGCAACTGAAACACAACCACCTCTCCTTGACAGGGGAGTGCAGAAGGCCCCTGCCTATGGAGAAAAGGGGCAGCGTGGGGCCTCCTACCTGCCGGCTTAGAAGCCAGGGGCGAGGGTGGGAACCTGCTGGAGCTGGCGGAGGACAGTCTGGGCCGGCGCCTTCTGAAAAAGCTCCTCAGCAGCCCACACTTGAGAGACTCCACGAGGGTGGTTTTCCCGGACCCCTGAGGGGCCGAACAGCTTGAGCTTGATACTCATCTGCAGGTTCTGCGTGGGCCGAAGCTGCTGGATGAAGAGTCCTCGGTAAGTATCCTGAACATGGAAGAAAAAGAGCCGTTTGTCACAAAAAAACACTCAAATGCCAATTGTCCAGGTTCCTAATCTCCGTTCTCCAATTTTTATCCATGTTGCAGATATGTTTTGTTCTGTTTCCACTGAAATTTTTTAAAAATTCAGATAAAAGGCACATACCATCAAAGTCACCACTTTCACGTGTGCAATTCAGAGGTTTTTAGCACATTTACAGTGCTGTTCCAGAGCATCTGCGTCACCTGAGAGGAAGCTCTGCACCCAGCAGCAGTCACCTGCCACCCCGCCTCTGCTCAGCTCCTGGCAACCACTGGTCTGCTTTCTGTCTGCATGGATTCACCTGTTTCCATTGCGTTTTGATGCACAACAAATTGGGTGGAGCAACTGTGAACCATTCAATTTAAATAGGAAATTGGATCAGTGCTGTGTGACCAGTTGGGGCCCCTATTCCTCTCTGTGTGCAGGGGTCTGGTTCCTTTAGGACTGTGATGGCAGAAGAGGATGGGGGGAGTGGTCCCATGATTTCTTCTTTCTCAGTCCTACAGGGAGAAGCAGGAGGCCCCCAACATGGGATCCTTCACGATTCACCCACTCACTCATTCACCACCCAGCATTTACGGAGGCCTCTCCCATGCTGAGCACAGTGCTGAGGACGGGAAGATGGAGACTCAGCCCAGATCTGTAGCCTTGGGGACATTCACACGTGTGAACAACTTCTATCCAATAGCACACAAGAGCTTTTAAAGGGACAGTGTCATCAAGGTGCTCAGTGCACCACCGAGAACCTACTCAGGTCTACATGGTGGTGCATTGCCCGTGCCACCCTGCTGTCGCCCCCCCCATGCCAGCCCGTTTCTACCACCCTGCCCTGCTCCCTAACAAGGACCCGTTTGGAGCCATCACCTGCAGCCTGAGGCCTCTCCCTTCACCCCCACCCGGGAGCATTCCCTCTGCTTTATCCTGCCAACTCCCATGCGCCCCACAAAACTATCCTGCCTGTTATGTTGTCCTGGACGCTTCCTCCCCAGGCAGCTCGGGCCATGGATGGCTCTCTGTGGTGACCCACCTGACTGTAATTATGTGGTGCTCTGCCCTTCTAGACCAGGAGCCACCAGAGGGTAGAGACAGTGTCCCCAGCACCTGGCAGGTGGAGAATGCTCAATAAACAGGTGTATAAATGACTTAACTCAGAGGGGACCCACGCAACGGTGTCTCAGTGTGATCTCACACCTGGCCGGTCCTTTCTTTCTGGTTCTAAATCCTGGCAGGTGCTCATTTGCTTTTGATCTCCTCTGGCTGAGCCACTGTTACTTTTGCTGTTATAACTGTGTTGTTACAAACTCATATAACTCTCCTAAAGGCCCTAATTTTCTACCCCCATTTTATTCCTAAACTAGGACCAGACTTTCTCAACAGGGGCCACACTGCCCCCTGGTGGGAACTGTGGAACTCTGCAGTGGCATTTTTAGTTCCTCAATGTTGTGTGCGCTGCTGGATGGCAGATGTTCAGACATGGTGTACAAATGTCCCTCGCAGAGAAGAATTTTCCTGGGATCCCCTGACTTCTGAACATCTGCTGAACATTTATGTAGGAGAAAAGCTTGTTTATAGTCATCTGAACTAAGGACAACTACATTTTAGCCACAACCCAGAGGGGTTGGTGGGGGCACTGTTTAATATATATTGAGTTATGCAAGAATGGTGCTATTTTATACATTGGTGGCTACACATCCTTTGGGATTGTGTCTTTCCTGAGCATTGTCCCCCATTTCTAAAAATCTCATCAGCATGCCGCTTTGACCTTGGAGCTGCCATCTGGGCCCTCCACTGTCTGTGGGCATCCATAGGACTTGCATCAGCGATCCTGTGGGTGGAAGCAGGGACCTACCGAGTTCCCTGGTCTCATCCTGCCCCATGTCCCAGCCCAGACACATAGTGTAGTTTACCATGCATATGTTCCTTCCAGGTCTGTGTTACATTACAGTTAGGGCATTCTACTGCATGGGGTCATCTATGTTTCGGAGAGGGCTGAAGTATCGAATTGGCTCATACAGTGGCCAGACGTGAACTGGTTCCTTACTCGTTTCTTAGCTCAAACCAGAGTGCAGTCATCCTTGAATCCTGCAGCGTGCTGGCCGGAGGCTGCTGGCAATCCGTGTGCCTGCTTCCTGGGCCGGCCCAGGAAATGGAGGAAGAAGGCAGAGGCAGCCGGGAGGAGCTGAGACAGATGCACTTTCTGTCTGCAGCAGTGACGACCACGTGCACGGTGTCTTCCAGACCATGCTGTGCTTTCTCTCACCGTCCTTACTGAGACCTCCAAGAAACCTTTGTGCTTAGTATCCTCCTCCCGCTCAGATGAGGAAACTGCGGCTCAGAGAGGCCAAGACACTCGCCCAAGGCCACAGCAAAGCCAGAACCCACCACCGGGTCTTCCTCCTACTCCTGCCGGCCACTGGCAGGGAGGCGGGGGTTCCTCAGAAGCAGGGGAGACAGGGAGGAGCAGCGATGTGCAGACGGAGGCAGGCCCCACAGCTGCGTGCTGGAGTGACAAGCACTGAGGACACTCGAGGGGGCCCGTCACAGTGCATCCCACTGGCAAGACACTTCCCGGTTAGGGCACGCTCCGGAGCGAGACGTTGCCGTGGAGGCGCCCACGGCTCCCCGGTGCACCCTGTCCCCCTGCCAGGAGCTGCCGGCCTGGGCTGAGACGGACCCACTCACCCTTCACCGTGTCTCTGGGGAGAGAGGCCAGGAAACTGCTCCCCAGACTGACAGAATTCACCGTCATCTTGAACGGAAGGAAAAGCAAACCATCCTCGGGTCCTCGCCCTTCTGAGGAAATCTCGCCTCATCCAGCTGCGTGACCCCTCGTCCTGCTCACTAAGAACCGTGGAGAATCTAAACACACCCGACTTGACACACCATCCCCGAGGGAAGTTTCGGAAGCGTCTCCCCCAGTGGTGGAGGGCGCGTTTTCACTTCTGGCCACCGGGTGGCGGAGCGGGACGCGTTGAGGCCCCGAGGCGCGTCCCTGGGAAGGCAGCTTCCACCACCAGGGACAGCGCTGGCCACCCAGAGGGGGGCTCTAGGCGGGCGCTAGAGGTGGTGTGAGCACTGATCTGCTTCGGGGGAGCACGAAAGTCCTTCCACGTGTATGTTAACAAAAGCAACAAGAGCAGCCTGGGAGCCGGGCTGGCCACAAAGCCGGGCGGGTCAGGCCCTCACTGGCTGGGCCAGGAGACTGCAGCCACCCCCCCTGGGGAGCGGGGAGGTGGGACTTCTGTGCTACCTAAACTTGGCTCATGTCTTGAAATGTTCTCCCGTGTGCGTGTCCCTAGGTCCTTGTGTGTGGCTGGAGCACACACAGGAGACCTCCTGCAGTGCAGGGTGGGATCAGGTTGGGAAGAGGAGAAGGAAGGAGCACTGAACTGCAAGGAGTGCAGAATTCTGCACCAGAACCTTCCAGGTGGGCACAGAGGTGCATCTGGAGGACAGGTTATATTCACCTGGTTGTAGATCTAATCACATACTTTAGATATTTACACAGGAATGTGAGGCTCAGTTTGTATTCTTGCTCAAGGCCCAGAAAGTAACACAGCCCGGACAACCCCAGTCCAAGCGCCACCATCCCTCACCTGGCTGAGCAGATCACCTCCTGTCAGGTCTCTCTGCTTCTGCTCCTGACCCTGACACTCCAGTCTGAGCAGCCAGAGGGAATTCCAGCATCCTAAGTCAGATCTCGAACCTTAACACACTTGGCCCAACACCAATCTCCTCGCCCAGGTCTGTAAAGCTGTGCTCCCTTCTGAGGTCACATCTGGCGTCCTTCTCTGCCTGGACCCCCAGGCTCAAGCTCTGCCCTCAGGCCAGTCACCCTCTCTTTTTTCGTTTTTTGTTTGAGCACACCCAGCTCTTCACTGCCTCAGGCCCTTTGCACTGGCTATTCCCTCTGCCTTCCCCCAGCCCCTCCTGGGGCTGGTTCCTTGCCCCTGCCCTTCAGGTCTTGGTTTCCACGTCACATCAGAGCAGCCCCCCGATGAGCCAGTTGAAAGTAGCCCCCCATCACTTCATCACACTTCATCCCATTTTAATCCCCTGCATGGCACCTACTGCAGGGGCAGTGAAACTTTCTGTAAAGGGTCAGACGGTCTTTGTGGCAACTACTCAAGTCTGCCCTGTATGCACACCAGCCATAGACAAGAGTGAATGAAGGGGCGTGGCTCTGTGCCAAAAAAACTTTATTTACAAAAACAGATGGTGGGCAGGCTGTGGCTTGTAGGCCATTATTTGCCGCTGCCTAGACCAACTTACACTATCTGGCATATTTTTCTTATTTGTTTCCTGGCTGGGTCTTGCTGATTCTGTTCACTGTGGACTCTCCAGAGCCTGGAACAGCTCTTGGCATTCACTAGACACTGTGAATATCTTTCTAATGTATGAATGAATATTATTCGATAACTGCACTGCTCTTTCACGCCCTGGTGATCTCTTGGTTTCTAGTTTCCCTTGTTCTAGCACCTATTTTCCCCCTGGCAATTTAGCTTTCACTTTCTGACCAGAAAAGGCAACTGAACATCAGCAGGCAGGTGGGGAAGACCATCCACAGTCCAGAGGGCCAGGTAAGAGCACTGACAGGTGATGCGGCTTCCCACACATGGCAGGATGCAATTATGCCCCGCATGGACAGGAGCAGCAACTCTTAATTATGCAAATGCAGTTTACTTGTGGTGGATTTTTCATTGTGGGCAAACTCTCAAATTTTTACTGTTTTCAAAATATTTCTGGGCACCTTTCCTCACTGTCTAGTCTTAGGCTTAGGAAAAGCAAACTGCTTTTAATATCAACTTATAGAATATCTGATTATAAGGACAATTGAACAAAATAAAAATAAGGCAACTCCCTAAACCCCTGAAACTATTAAAATCAGACAGGAATGGGACTTGCAGGGATAGAGGTAGTAAAAATGGATGCCGATGCAAAATCTAGAGGCAACCCCCCTCCCTGCCTGTCAGAACAAGAGTCCCTCCTTTTTTCTGGAAGGACAATTGGGTTTGGCTTAGCAACAACGCAGTCCTCAGGCAGGTCTGGAGGGCTACATGGGCTTCATTTTATTGGTAGGACTGAGCACAGGATAGAGTAGAAAGCACAACCTCCTTTTGTAATAAGGTGGTACCTACAGCCAGGGTGGAGCTTGTGGGGGCTTTCAGAGACCCCCAAAGCAATGGTGAGCTGGTCAACTACCTCTAGTGGGGGGAGGCAGTGATCTGCAGCATTTGCTGATTCCTGTGGTGTAAATGCTCCCACCCTAGCTGATGTCAAGACCCTCATGTGATGTCACTGAGTTGGGAAGACATGTGTATGGGCAGTACCAGAGGCTCCCACACACCAGTGGCCCCAATTCACTTCCTGTGGAGTTCGGCCAGAGCAAACCCTATACAGCTCAGCCCTGCCCTGTGTCCTTCCTTCCCCCACGAGCCTTGGCCTCAGCCAACCTCAGCCACCCTCAGCCCCGCCCCTCCCAGATGGGGACCTCACGCGGGCCCCTGGAACGCACCGGTTGCAAGGTCCCATCTCCCATGGATCAGCCCCCTGCACTATCTAATGATCCCAACAGCGGGCCTTCTCCCCTCCCTGTTCTCCAATGGTGCAGGGAGAGGAGATGACTTTCATTCTAGTTCCAGAGGCTGAATCCCCATTGCTTCCCTAGCAAATGTAGTTTAAAAATACATTCTGAGGCAATGTGAAATGATGAGAGCTGAGAACACAGGGAGCATTTCTATTGCTAATTTGGCCCATTTGGAAACAAAATAAAATGGCAGGCAATTTAGGGCCACCACCCCCGGCTGTCCCAGATACAGACCTTTCCCCATTACAGTGTTCTGCATCAACCTGCAGTGGTTCTTACAGAGGGTGGCAGCACCCCAGGGGGTGTCAGGAAATGTGAGGAGACGCTTTTTGGTTTTCACAATATGGGTGGATAGGGGATGCTAGGACATTAGATGCTTGGGGTCCAAGGACAAGAAACATCCTGCAAGGACAGGACGTCCCACCCACCCAAAACGCCCATAGGGCCCTGGTGAAAAACACTGGAAAATATCAAAAAGACAATGACATTGAAAGGAAAATGGTACTAAGATGCTCTGAGTGTGAATTACTCTCTTCCTTTCCCCCTCCCCATTGTATTCTGGTTGTGACCAATCTCTCCCTCCGAGTTGTAATTGCAAATAAATCCATTTCCAGGCTTTCTCCAAGGTACTGTCTGTTCCTGGCAGCACCTGCCACAATCCTCACCGTCGTATTCTCCAAGGATGCTACTGTGACAGCTCAGTCATTCCCATTAACCAAATCCCAGTATTGGTGGACCAGGTGCCAAGCAGTTATTTATGTGGGGATTTATTTTCACACACGGAAAGGATACACTGTGATTAGAAATGCTTGGCAGACAATTCCTCCCTTCCTGGCTAATCAGGAAGCTAAAGTCTAGAGTCCTCTGAGGGATGACGAAGGCAAACAAATACGGGGGCTCCTTGAATACTGAGCCTAGAAGATTCTGGGGAAGGGAACAGGGACCCTGGGCTCTGCACGGGAAGGCGATCCCTGTGCACTACGAAGCAGGGTCACTCAACACAGGCACAGCATGTATAGTGGCTGTTTGTATTTGGGTGTAAACTGTGTGTCCATACCCTTTGCCTATTTTATTACTGGACTGTCATTGCTATTAATTTTAACTGACTTTGCTTCAGGAGTTAGCAAATATTCAATATAAGAAAATATTCAATATAAGGCCAATCATTGTTTGTTATTAAGCTACTTCAGGTTGGATTTCTATCAACTTGCATCCAAAATAGTTCTGACAAATACAAGGAGACATACACTTAAGCAGATGTTTTCAATAGAATAAGCCAAGTGAAAGAGAGAGAAACACTATGGGAAGTAACGTATTTAGATAGATTGCTATAAATTAAACATCTGTACTGTAACTGTAAAGCAACCACTAAAGAAACAAAGAGTTATAGCTAATAAGCCCCAAGAAAGGAGACAAATTACGTCATAAAAGATATTCAGAATGTACAACACCAAGACTGAACCTGAATGTAGACTTTGAACTCTGGGTGATAATGATGCATTGATGTAGCCCACCAGTTGTAACAAATGCACCATTCTGGTGGAGGATGTTGACAACGAGGAGCCTGTGCATGTGTGAGGGCAAAGGATAGATAAGAAATCTCCATACCTTTCACTCAATTTTGCTGTGAACCTAAACTGCTTTAAAAAACAAAACCAAAAAAAAAAGGTCTGTCAAAACAATTCAATACAAAAGAGGGCAGAAATAGAGGAAAACAATTACAAACAACACATTTGACAAAGAGAAAACAAATAGCAATAAAGTATATTTAAACCCAACTATGTCAATAATCACATTATACATAAATGGTCTGTATTAGTTTTCTATTGCTACCATAACAAATTACCATAAACTTAGTAGCTTGAAACAACACAAATTTATTATCTCACAATTCTGTATGTCAGAAATCTGGCACAGGTCTTACTGGGTTAAAACCAAGGTCAGGGCTGCATCCCTTTCTGGAGACTCTACAAAAGAATCTATTAATATTTCCTTGCTCATTCAGGTTGTTGACAGATTCAGGCCCCTGCAGTTGTAGGACTGAGGTCTCTGTTTACTTGTTGTCTGTCAGCTGAGGGCTGTTTAAGCTTCTAGAGACTGTGAGATGGTCTGCATACCTTAGCTCATGATCCCCTTTCACCATCTTGAATACCAGCAACAGGTCAGAGACCCTCTCACATTTTGAACTTCTCCAGCCTCTTCTGTCTTCAAATCTCTCTGACTTCTGCTCAGAAAGGTTTTCAGATTTTAGGGCTCATATGATTAGATTGGGCCCACATGAATAACTCAGAATCTCCCCTCTTTTAATATGAGGTGATAAACAACCTTAATTTCATCTGAAAACTTAATTCTCTTATGCCATGTAAAGTAACATATTCACAGGCTCCAGGGATTATGGCATGGACATCTTTAGGGGGGCATTAATGTACCTACCACATGGTCTAACTACTCATTAAAAGACAGAAACTATCAGATTGTATTAAAAAGCAAGACTCAACTATATGATGCCTACAAGAAAACCACTTTAAATATAAATAAATTGTTTAAAAGAGTAGAAAGAGATAAATCATCCTAATCAAAAGAAAGCTGGACAGAAGAGAGTGATGGCAGCAAAATGACAGACTAAAGAACTCTGGGAAGCTGTCCCTCCCCAGAAACATAAAAAACCTCACAAGAACTGTCTGAATCAACCTTATCAAAACTCTGGCAGATGGCCAAAGGTTTATACCAACCAAGCAAATGCTTAAGCGGGAGAAAAACCACTGAAACACTGTACAGAGCACTGTGGCATTTTAACTTGCCCTTGCCCCATCTCACTCTTCAGTGCAGTGGTGGCCTCGAAGGTGTCAGACCATGTACACAGTGTGGGTATCATGTTCTGAGGAAAGTAGACCAGACCTTGTCCCCAAAGAGTTCAGTTTGTCTGTTTTTACCCATGTGGGAGTTCCCTGAAAAATGGATGCAAGGGGCTTGCCTTTGTTTCCCCTAATGTAGAACTCTTAGGACTGAGAAACAGCTACACAAAGGACTTTCCTCAAAAACACAGAAAATCAAACGAACAAGCCACTGACATTGGGGCAAAGATTAATAGTTGAGGAAAATAACAGACACACCAAACACTTTAAAACACTCCCCCATAGATCAGCAAATCTAGAAAGTCACACACATGCACACAGCAGGATACATGCTAAGAAAAGACCTGAGAAGACCACAAGCTTTCACCTGTGGCTGATCTTTAAGCTCAGCACAAACAGCAAGTGAAGGCTAAGGCAGAGTTTAAACAGCCTGGCTCAGCACTGAAAGAGGGTCTCAACACAGAGCCAATCTTCAAAGATCTGGACAGTCTTTGCTTTCTGTCTTTTCCTTTTCTTTCCTTCTTTCTTGCTTTTTGTTGTTTCTTTTTTATTTTTCTTTTTTATTTTTGGCTTCAGGCATTTAAAAAAATCTCTGACAAACTACCAGTTGAGCACTAAACTAAAGAAACAGAAACTTCACAGACCACACATGACAAAAAATAACAGTCTTTACAAAAATAATTTAGACCAAACTTGATTATGGTGATGGTTGCACACATCTGTCAATATATTAAAACCCATTTAATTTTACTCTCTCAATGGGTAAACTGTACTCTTTAAATGGGTAAATTGTATGGTATGTGAATTATATTTCAATAAAGGTGTTTAAAAATAGTTTCAAAAAATCACTAAATAAACAAAAAACTACAACCCACAACCAGCAACAACAATAAATTCTGGGGAGAGGGAGGAATCTGATTTACAGAGTTATCACACCCTAATGCTCAAAATGCCCACTTTTCAACAACAACCACCCAAAAACTCCAAGGCATGCAAAGAAACAAGAAAGTATGGTCCATTCATAAGAAAAAAAGGAATTAACAGAAACTCTCTCTAGAAAGTACAGACAACGCACTTACTAGAGAAAAACTTTAAATCAACTATCTTAAATATGCTCAAAGAGCTAAAGAAAACTGAGAACAAAGAACTAAAGGAAATCAGGAAACCAATATCTCAACAACTGGAGAATATCAGTGAAAATACATAAATAATAAAAAGGAATCAAATAGAAATTTTGAAGCTAGAATGTACAATAAATGAAATAAAAACTCATTAGAGGGGCTTAACAGAAGATTTGGACAGGCAGAAGAAAGAATCAGCAAAGTTGAAAAATTGTCCAATGAAATTATCCAGTCTGAGGAGCAGAATAAAAAAAACAAAGGTGGAGTACCCATATTAGTATCAGAGGAAGTAAATTCCAGAGAAAAGAATATTACATGAGAGAATGAGAGTCATTTCATAAAGGCAATGGGTAAATTAATCAATAAGACACAGGAATTCTAAACATTGAGCACCTAATAAAAGAGCATCAAAATACATGAAGAAAAACAGCACTCCCAGGAGAAATAAACAAAGCCACAATTGCAGTCAAAGATTTCAATAGCCTTCTGTCAATAATTTTAGAACAGATACACAAAAAATCAGTAAGGATGCAGAAGACTTGAACATACTAGCAACCAACTTGACATAATTAACATTCATAAAACACTCTACGTGGCAACAGAAGAATATACAAGTGCATGGAAAACATTTACCAAGATGCAACATATGCTGAGCTAAAAAGTAAAATACAAAAAAATCAAAACTATTCAAATTAGACAAAGTATATACTCCTACCACAAAGGAATTTTTAAAATCAATACCAGAGAAATCTGTGAAAATCTTCAAATATTTGGAATTTAAATAAGACATCTCTAAATAACCCATGGATCAAAGAAGAAATCAAAATGAAAATTGAAAGTATTTTGAATGGAATGAAGATAAAACACAACATACTGAAATTTGTGAGATGTAGTTAGAGCAGTTAACTTATAAATGAACTTCTAGCACTAGATACTTAGAAGAGAAAGGTCCTCAAATCAATTACCTTAGCTTCTACTTTAAGCAATTAAAAAAAGAAGACGTTAAACTCAGAAGAGAAAACAGTAAAAACAGAGAAGAAATCAATAAAATAGAAAACAGAAAAAATAGAGAAAATGAAACCAAAAGATAATACTCTGAAAATATCAATAAAATTGATAAACCTCTAGCCAGACTGACCAGGAAAAAAAAAAAGAAGACACAAATCATCAATATCAAGAATAAGAGAGGGGATATCACCACAGATCCTAAAGACATTTAAAGAATAATAAGGGAATTTTATGAACAACTTTTCATCAATACATTTGTAAACGTAGGTGAAACAGATAAATTTCTTAAAAAACACAAACTATCACAACTCACTTAGTGTGGAATAGATAATTTAAATATCTCTATAACTATTATGGAAATGAATTCTTAATTTTAAAACTTCCAAAAAGAAATCTCTAGGCCCAGATGGTTGCACATGAGAATTCAACCAAATGTTTAAAGAATTAACACGATTTTTATAAATTCTCTTCCAGAAAATAGAGGAAAAGAGAACACTTCTCAATTCATTTTATGAAGTAAGGATGAGCCTGATACCAAAATGAGACAAAGTCAGTACAGAAATAAGAAAACTACAGACCAATAGTTTTCATGAATATACATGCAAATATCCTTAAAAAATATTAACCATCAAAATTCAGCAATATATAAAAAATAGATTACACACCATAACTAAGTAGCATTTATTCTAGAGATGGTTCAATATTATAAAATCAAAGTAATACATCTTATTAACAGGCTACAGAAGAAAAATCATAGGATCATATCAATCAATGCAGAAAACTCATTTGACAAAACTCAACACTCATCATGATAAAAACTCTCAGAAAAAAATAGCAGAAGAGGGGAATTTCTTCAATTTGATAAAAAACATCTACAAAAAAATCTACAGCTAACATGATACTAATTGTGAAAGATGGAATGCTTTCCCTCTAAGATTAGGAATAAGACAAGGATATCTGCTCTTATCAATCTTATTTAACACAGTGCTGGAATGTCTGGCCAGTGCAATAAGGCAAAATGAAATAAAAGGCATAGATATCAGAAAAGAGAAAATAAAACTGCCCCTATTTGAAAATGATGTGATTGTCTACATAGAAAATCTCAAAGAATCTACAAAAAACACTCCTAGAACTTATATGTTAGTTCAGCAAAGTCAAAGCATACAAAATAAACACAAAAATCTATTGTGTTTCTATATATTATCAATGAGTACGTAGACAGAAATTAAAAATGCAAAATCATTAACAATCACTAAAAAAATACTTAGGTGTAAATTTAACAAAATATTTACAAGACTTGTATGCTAAAAACTACACCAAGCCAATGAAAGAAATGCAAGAAGACCTAAATAAATGGAAAGCTACATCATGTTAACAGATTGGAAGATTTAATATTATATATTAATATTTCAATTCTCCCCAAATTGATACAAATGCTTAACAAAGTTGCTATCAAAATCACAGCATATTTTCTGTACACAAGATTATTCTACAATTTACATAGAAAGGTAAAAGGTCTGGAATAGCTAAAATAATTTTGGAAAAGAAGAATAAAGCAGGAGGAATCAGTCAACCTGATTTTAAGACTTATTATGTAGCTGCAGTAATCAAGACTGTGTAGTATTAACAGAGAGATGGATACATAGATCAATGAAACAGAAAAGAAAACCCAGAAATAGACCCAAACAAATATGCTCAATGAAGTTTTGACAAAGTACAAAAAAAATTCAATGGAGTAACCATAGCTTTTCAATAGTGCTCAGCAAATAGACATCCATACAGGGGAACAAAAGAATCTCTGCTTAAATCTCACATCTCCTACAAAAATTAATTCAAAATGAATCATAGATTTACATGTAAATATAAAACTCTAAAACTTTTAGAAAAAAAGAGAAAGTCTTCAGGATCAAAGGCTAAGCAAAGAGTTCTTAGACATGACAACAGAAGCACAATCCATAAAAGGAAAAACTGACAAACTGAATTTCCTCAAACTTTAAAACTACTGCTCTGCCAAAGACTCTGTTAAGAGGATGAAAAGACAAGCTACAGACCGAGAGAAAATTTTTGCAAATCATCTATCCAACACAGGGTTAATATCTAGAATATATTAAGAATTCTGACAACTCAACAGTAAAAAAGAAAATAATTGAACTAAAACATGGGCAAATGACTTGAAGAGACATTTCACCAAAAAAGATAAAAGGATGGAAAATAAGCACATGAAAAATGTTCACCACTGTTACTCATTCAGGAAACGCAAATTAAAACTACAATGAGCTATCACTACATATTTGTCAGAATGGCTAAAATTTTTCTTTAAAAATAGTGACAATACCAAATGCTGACAAAAATGAGGAGAAACTGGATCACTCATACATTGCTGAAGGAAATGTAAAACGGTTCAGCCACAGTTTGACAGCTTCATAAAAAACTAAACATAAAACTTCCACACAACTCAGCAATTACACTCTTGGCTATTTATTATAGAGAAATGAAGATTTATGTTCACACAAAAACTATACACAAATGTTTATAGAAGCTTTATTTGTAACAGCCCCAAACTGGAAACAAACCAATTGTCATTCAATGGCTGGTAAAGCAAACTGCAGTACACCCCTGCCATGGAATAAAATGAATGAACTACTAATAAATGCCACAGCCCAGATGAATCTCCAGAGAATTAAGCAGAGTTTAAAAAGCCAATCCCAAAAGTTATACACTCTATGATTCCATATTATATAAAATATGACTGAAATGGCAAAATTATAAAACTGAAAAACAGATTAGAGGGGGTAGGGGCAGAAGGAAAGTTGGTATGTGTCTAAAATGGCAACGTGAGGGATCCTTGTGGTGAAAGAAATGTTCTCTATCTTGACTATATCAATGTCAATGTCAATGGTTTTGATACTATACTACCGTTTTGTAAGATGTTAGCATTGTAGGAAACTGGGTAAAGTGTACATGAGATATCTCTATTATTTCCTACAACTGCTTGTGAATCTATACTCACCTAAAAACAAAAAGTTTAATTTTTAAAAAACTTAAAATGGATTGAGGGGGATATGGATGTGTTTGTTATCTTGATTGTGATGATTTAATATATACCTATATATCAAAATTCATCAAATTGTACACTTTAAATACATACATCGTTGCATGTCAATTACATCTCAATAAAACAATGAGGGTGGGGGAAGAATACAGTATTTTTCTTCCTCTTCCCTTTCTGAATAATTCAATCTTATAGCCATAAGGTGAGCCAAGCAAAATAGGCATCCACACCAAAAGAGGAGGGAAGGGGGCAGTTAGGGAGCTATTGTAGTGTCCCAGAGCAAAGTATCAGAGCCCAAGCAGGGTGAAGAGGGGCTTGGCATAGAAGGGTTGCTTGATGCAAAGTGTTGGATACCCAGTGGGTTAAGGAGGGTGTCTACGTAACACAGCTGCCAGGCACATTGATGCCTAAGCCCAAGTGGGTAGAAGAGGACATCCGTACATGAAGGGGACAGTGGTGGTGATAAGAGATTGCTTACAGACAGGAGGAATGATTGAATACGTAAATACATTAAGGGTAATGGGAACCAGATTTCTCATTGTTGGAGAAATAAGTTACCAACATGGAAAGGGAGAAAACTAAAAATGAACCCTGTGGTGTTGGACTGCAAGTAGAGGTGGTATGAACTCATGGTTTTCAACATATGTAGATACACGGAGACATAGATTGATATTTAAACGTTTGAATGTATGTGTGTGTACACACACACACACACACACACACACATTCCCTAACTGTGTCCACTGAGAGGGCCTAGAAGCAACAACACCATAATAATAATGAGCACAAGCTGCACCCTGACCTTGACTTTTAAATACCATTCTCCATTAAAGGAACTGGGGCTACTCAGAGAAATTGCTGAACAGATGCAGGGAAAGTATACGATGAGCCTGAAACATCTTTTTGTGTCAGAAAGTAAGAAATAATAGAAATATATCAAAAGCTGGATTAAAGTAACTAGCAAAATCTGTGACAATTTGAGCACCAAACTAAATATTGATAGTAACAGACTGAACTGAATAAAGTAAGAAACCAAGAGTCTATGTTAATATAAACAGTAAATAGAATTTTTTTTTTTAGTCCACTGTAGTAGTAGCCAGTAAATAGAAAATTTGATGTGGAATGGAATATTTGTTTTTGTTTTTGAATGGGATATTTAACCTTAATGGAAATGTCTTAATTCTGACTCAGAATGTATATGTGTATTACTAATATAATTGAAAAATTAATTTCAAAAATACAGCTCATGACCTGAAGGATCTTAAAGTCTATTTGGAGTGAACTGTGAGAATTCCAGGATTTCTCTGCCCAGCATATTTTCCCATCTCATGCGCGTAGTAGCTGACTAGCTATGGGGAAAAGGAAGAGAGGCGTATAGAGTGGTTCGTCTGTTTCTATACCAGCTTGGGTGTGACAGTGCTACTAATTGATAATGGGAATATCACAGGAAGAGCAGGCTGGTGACTGAGGAAGACAATGGGTTAAGTTCGGAAGATTTTATACGGAGGATGTTTAGCAAACAGGTGGTTTCATTGGCTTGAAACTCAATTAATTCAGTGCTGAAAAGCTACCTACATGAGTGGATAACTCATCTAAGGAAACTGAAGAAAAAGAAAAGTAGTATGGCAAGGGCAGTCAGGAAATAAACACTGAGGAAAAGCTTTATGCTGCTTGTAATAGGACAGTTTATGACCAAGGACAATTATGAACAAATGAGGCAAGCAAACTATTAAATTTTTTAAAAATTATGAACTACTCAAATGTCAACAAAAGGTAGAATATTCTGCCACTTAATAGAATGTTATCATAAAACAGGTTATTTATGAAGGTGTATAATAGCATAAAAATGTATATGATAGTGTGTTTTTCTTTTTAAGCACATATTATTTACGCAGCGTCAAAAAACGTGCATAGCAAAACCTGGGAAGAAACATCAAAATGCTAAGAGTAGTTGTTCTAAGGATGGGAATCTATGGGGTTCTACTTTTCCACATCCTTCGAATTTGCTATATAGATACTCCTCACTTTAAGATGGGGTCATATCCAATAACCCTATCGCAAGTCAAGAAATAACCATCGTCAGTTGGGGACTGTCAGTGTGCTACTTGCTAAAAGGGGACATAGTCGTGGAAAGGATCCCTCCCACCTCTCACCGGGGCAAACAGGTGGCGGTGCCTGCTCATGCGCCCTGGGCGCTCAGGCAGCGCGTCGGTGCTCGGTGCCGGGGGCTACCTGAGCGTCTCCGTGCCGTAACAGGCCTGCGGTCGCCTCTGCTGCAGGCCCCTGTGCCGCCGTCCTGGATCTCCGAGGGCGTGACGCACGGCTCTGCCCACAGTTGTCCACGCGGCTGCTCCACCTCCTGCCGTCGCCGCCCACACCGAGCGCCCGCGCCGGGGCCGAGCCGGGGACGAGGCGGCGCCGCCGGCGGGAGGGAGATGGCGGCGGAGGGAAGGCGCCTTCGGGCGGGGAGAGGGCGGTCGGTCGCTCGGGTCCCTCGCCAGGACCGCGTCTCCGAGGCCAGTCTCACCTCTCGTCTTCCGGAAGCCACGGGACGGAGCCCGGACGCCCGAGGGGAGATTCGCGGCCGCCACCGCCGCGGTTACGAAGCCCAACGGCCGCCGCCCCGGCGGCCCCGGCTGCAGCCCCGCCCAGGACGCGGGCCGAGCCGGCCGCAGCTCCCCGCGCTCCGGGTTCCCGCAGCGGCGCCGCGGCGCGGGCAGTGACGAGGGGACGTGGTGCGAGTGTGGCAGGCGGGCTGTTAGGCCGCATGCTGCAGCACGCTGGGCAAGGTGCTGTGAACCGGGAAGAGGGACACGTCGGGCTGGGGAGCATCGAGGCAGGCGGCCGGGGACCCTCTTGCCCCGTAATGGGAGGGAAACAGCAAAGGAGGGGTGGGAGCTCCAGGTGTTTGGGGTGTTTTTAAGTTTTGTGATGAAATGTTTCCATCTGTTGGCTTCTCATTCCTTTGTGGTTCAGTGGGTGAGGAGGGTGGAGAAGTTTAGGAAAGTGAAACAGGAGTTTTGAGCAGATAAGGAAGGGAATTGACCGAGACAACGATCCTATAAACGCACAAGACAGAGAGCTGTGTTTCCTCGCTGGTGTGTCCCAGTGCTTAGAAGACTGCCTAGCACTCAGTCATCACTGGAGCAATGAATGGATTATTTTTAGGAAGTGTTGGAACTGACCATAAGTCATAGATGATGAATTAATGGTGGCACCATTATACATAATTGTGTGATTTTACCCGAAAGGAATCAGCCTCTTTTTGGAAGGCAGGTCTAGAAAAGGTAGAAAGTTGTATTTTTCCAGGCAAGAAAGATGAAAGGAGATTAAGGAGGGCTGTTTGGAGTGGAGCTATACAGGTTTGTGATTAGGTGTGGACAGACCATGGAGTTTTCCTTGGAGAGGAAGGAAATTAAGACAAAAGGTTGTTGGATGGACAGGGAGAAAGTTTAAAGTAGCTTGTAGCTCCTGAACACGTTGAAGAATTGGCATGCTGAGGATATAAACAAGAAGGATAAAGGGTAAAATGTCAGACTGTATTTTTTAGAAGGCAGGGGTATTTCTGGTGGTAAGTTCTAGAGTGTGACAGTAACTGAACTGAAATGAAGGCAAAGGGTTCTAAGATGAGATGGGGTAAACAGTGAGGGGCCAGGTTGTTGGATGGTCTATCCACTGCATGTTGGAGCCCCCAGCTCATTTCCCCCACTTCTAGGTCCCCACCCTGGACCCCATCCCACCTCTTTCCCTTCCAAGCACTTGAAGCCTGGAGAATGTAGCTATGAACTTGCCAGACACACAGTCTTACAGTGAAGCCAGCCCAGAATACAGAGCCAAGAAACGGATAGAAAATGAATCCTGATGGCATCACTTGAGCCCCAGCATGAACCCTACTGCCTGAGGCCAGTCTTACTCCCGGATGTTTTCAGGCACCTGAGTCAACAGATTCTTTTTGTTGTTGAAGACCTCTTGCCTTGTATTTGCTCAGGTTACATCCAAATCATTCCTCACAATAGAAAAGGGTTCTCCCTTCCTGGCTCCCTCTTCTGTGCTAGCCCACTATATACATGACCTTTCTGCCCTTCAGGTCGCCCGTCTAAAAAAGGGAGTAAAAATACCTACTTCAAAAGATTAAAGATTGTAAACATTAAAGATTAAATGGGATTAAATGGCATAAAACTCATAAAAGAACACAGTTGTTCTAAAACATTGAAGTACAACAAGAATTATGTAATTTTTCTAAGCTAAATTAAATCTGGCTCAAAATACCCATTTTAAAGGGTCGGTAGGAAGATATCCAATATTAGTCATTATCAGCATTTTGCCTACTTAGTTTCGTATTCACTGCCAAACAGATATGCCAAGGTTGGGCAATGCAGTGTTTTGCTTCAGCTCCCAAGATAATGGGGCTTGATAGTCATCTCAGCAAACATCATTTCATTCCTTAAGAAATCCTGCTGTCTCCTGGAGCACTTCCACACAGGACCCATCCACTTAAGAACATTCTTTACATTGTTATTCTCAAGTTTTTGGAGCCACTGCTACCATTAGGCAACTCTCCCTCCTTCAACCCAGCACCTGCATCAACCCCTAGCTCCTCCCTCCCAGGAACACCTGCTAAATTCCCCTCCCACGTGACAGTGTGGATAGGACTGTACAACAGGAGCCTCAAAGCTTCCATTTTGGGTCAGGAAACATGAAAGCCATTAATAACCCCTGAGACCAAGAGCCCAGAACTTCCTGGAAGACAAAAGTGGCAAGTTGACTTTTATTCCTTTTGGAGTCCCCTGTGGCAGGGAGTAGAAACAGCAATCAATAGCTTGGTAAATTATTCTGCTACAAATGAAGATTACCCAAAGCTGGGTAAGTAGGTAGAGCAAGAATCCCCACAGAAGAAAATTACCCTCTCTTGTCATTGTCAGCACAACCTCCCCTCCCACAGTGAAACACTGGTAAACTTGTATAATAATCAAGTAGGATCACTGTTGGTGCCACCTCATTTTGGGTGGGTCACTTCCTAGGTGCCCTTTGAGTGCAAATTCTGTCTCACTGCCTCATCCAGTGTTTCTCTGAGTGGAAGGAAGCAAGTATCTGGGAACCAGGTATGACATGTTTTGTGACCTCAGGCAAGTAACTCAGCCTCTTTAAGGCATCACATCTCCCTTTGTTAGAAGTCTTCAGGCAATGGATATATGGAAAACATCCCAGAACGAGAGTTAAATGCTCTGAGTTCCCTAGTATTGGTTTTTCTACCAACTGGGTGTCTCAATCTATGATGTTCAAGCTGTGAGGATCAAATTTGAAATGATGGGTGTGCTATTTTAAATATATTAATAAAAGTAGAAATTAAATCTTGCAGCCTATAGGATTTGCTTCCTCTATAATCCTGGCTGTCTCTACAGGAGCAGAAGATTGCTTCTTTTGGCCTGTGGTCTGGGAGCTAGGACAGACTGTGGAGCAAGGATATTGCACCTAATTTCTCCTCCCTTCTAAGTCTAGAATGAACACTGGCAGTGGAATGTCAGGTGGTTCTCAGAGATCCTTTCACTTTACCATTCATGGTGACCCCACACCACCTTTACCTTCACACCAGGTTTCTCCTTTTCTTTGGATGCTCCAACCTCTTTGATGTTTTTCTTACCAGCCATCACTCCACTGGGCCGTTAAGCAGCTTTGAACTTAACCACGGATATACATGAAGATGAGGATCCATGTGGTACTGTTTGCCACTTTGGCTTCAGTGAATTGACTGCAGTGTCCAAGAAGAGACCCTTGTGTTAGGAAGACTTCTAAGAAGGCTCCACTGACCTTATCTCCTGGTATTCACACTCTTGTATAATCACCCCTCCCCTTAAGTGTAGGCTGGACTTAGTAATTTTCTTCTAACCAGGAGAATAAGGGAAAGATAATGGGATGTATTTCCATTTTGAGTTTACAAAAGATTGTAACTACTATCTTGCTTACAGGCTCTCTCCTTTCCTGGCTTTGATGAAGAAGCTGCCACAGTGGAAAGGCCCACATGATGAGGAACTGAGGGAGACCTCAGGACACTTCCAGCCAACAGCCAGCAAGGAATTGAGGACCTCAATCCAACAGGCCTTGAGGAACTGAGTCCCGCCAACAGCTACGTAAGTGAGTATGGAAGTGTGTCCTTCCCCAGTCGAGACTTCAAAAGAGACCTCAGCCCCAGCTGACACCTTTATTGCAGCCCTGTGAGAGACCCTGAAGCAGAGAACCCAGCTGGGCCTCGCCTGGATTCCTGACCCACAAAAACTGTAAGATGATAAATATATGTGTTTTTTTTTATAAGCCACTAAATTTTGAGGTATCTATTACATAGCAGTAGATAACTAATACACCCCTAAATCACTATAAGCTTGGTGTAAGATGTAGCATGGCTAGAAGGCAGGGACAAGGATCACCTTCCCCAGAAAAGATGACATAGTGTCTGACAATATCCCTGCAGATACTGTCTTTGTGCTCAGAGACCATCCTTTGTACTCTTGTACTGAAACGGTATCACTGTGCTCTACAAAGCCCTTATTAGCCGCCAGGAGGTAAGGGCTAAGTACAGGAGTAGTGGGTGGATGGATGGCCAGGATGGGGTGGTGAGTAGGGATGATGAAGTCGTTCTTTTCCTTCTTCATGTTTTTCTTTCCTACCCACTCCCTCTCCCATTACATGCTTCTTACTCTCTGTCTCCTTTGTTCCCAAATCCTTCATAGCTGCTACATGATGACCATTCCTACAAGTGATTGCCAGGTGATCGACATCTTGGTCCTACAATAATACTATCAAGCCAGACATCCTAAAGAGATTCCCCAAGGACAGGGTCTCACAAGCAAGGAGACCTTATAAGCAAGCTCAAATTGTATTTTCCAGACACAGTAACATACCATACCTAATAGATTTTTCAGCAGGACCCATCCATTTCCTGGACCCTGCCCCAGCCAACCCAGTGTCCACAATAGCAAAACGTATCCACATATGTCCCACTCAATGACTGCTCACCTGCCAGATACTCTGGAATCAGTAAATTTTTTAAAAATGAAAATAAACCACTGTTTTCAGGAAAGTATCCTTATCCCTGACTCCTTTCAGAGCTGTACAGTCTGTCCTCCCTCCTCTCCCAAAAGGGTAGAGAAAGGGGAAAGGGTGAACTTCCATTTTCATTAGGGGACGGTAAGAGGTGGGGAACTTGGCACATTGCTCCAAACTTCATGAGGGACAGCAGGGCTGGCCCTTAGAAGCAGTGACATTTATTCCTCACCAAGAGATCCAAGAGGAAGGTTCCTCCCTCCCACGGATCTCAGGGCCTGGACACCCCCACGCTTCCAATTCCAACACCTCCTGGAGGCAGCAAGAGGAATTTCTGGCTTTACTATGCTGGAGTAGCTCGCCCACCCCACAGCTGTATGTAGTTTAGAGTAGTCAGGGAGCAGGTGAAAAGATGGTTTGAGCCATCCTGACTTTAAGGATTTTCTCACTTTGAAAAGGCCTGAAAGGTTTTAGAGTAAACTTTTTGTACCTTTTATGAAATAACATGGTGTTTTAATTACAGGACGTATAAGGAGGGTCATGTAAAGGACTCTAGGTTAAGACTTAGAAGGCCATTGTCAGCTCCCTACGAGGGACTGGTCATCTTTTGGAAGCCAAAAGAGGCAAACAATAGTAAGAGCATACCCATGGCAAACAACTTGAAAAACTTTTTTTTCCTCCCCAAGTCCCTTTTAGGCTATTCTGCCCCTAAGGGCTCTCAAATTTAGCCCCCTCCTCCCATACAGTGTTCCACCCTGCTGCTCCCTCTTTTTTCTTCTCTACCAAACCCCCTCTTCCCTTCCCAACATTTAAAAATTCTCCCTCAATTTTACAGAGCAGTTGTGCTGAACCACAACGCGCACAACCAAACCCATCCTGATTTAGGGAGCAGACTTCTCTTCAGCATGATGTAACCATGAATGAGCACAATTGAAATGAAATTTATCAATGACTTTTGTTTTGAATCACACCTATGGTTACTTCCCCATGAAAGATTTTACAACTTTTTTCCCATCTACTTCCTTACTTTTCACCACAATTTCTATTGGCTCCTCTATACTTTTTAAAACAATGATGTCCCTTTTCTTGACAATGTATACGTATTTGTTTTCTCTCCCCATGTTAGCCAGTTTAACAGTTATAACCCCCAAAGCATCCTTATTTAGATTATACACTGCTGAAATGAAGCCCTGTGTCGCTCCCTTACACTCTTTGCCTACACTCCCTTACTGAGTCTGATGAACCCACTTTGGCCCCGGACACCTGATCCTTTCCTTCCCCTCCCATATGGTGAGGCTTAGCAGGACTGACAGCTCCTTTCTTTGCCTGTCGTCTCCTGCATCCACAGCCTTCCTATTGTCTCTACCTAAAAAGGAGGCCACTTCAAGTCTGCCTCGTCTCATCTACCCTCCCTGGACTATAAGAGGTCTCTCTGTTCACAAAAATCTCTCCATATAGCCTTGCATCTCTGGTATGGTTGTTTTTTGTTGTTGTGTATGTTTGTTTGTTTATAACAAGTCTGGTCCTGACAGCCTCTAAGGTCCCTAGGGCTCACAATTGTGAAAACATCCTTTAAAGTCTGAGCAAGATAAACTCCACCAAAAAATTTCCAGGTGAGAAGAGGTTATAAAAACGGCTCATTGAATATATTCTTTAAAAATGGTCATGCTGAAAAAAAAAAAAGAAAGCCTGGGAAACTGCTCCAGATCAAAGGAAACTGAGTACAAATGACAAGTAAATGCAATATATAGTTCTAGACTAGATCCTGTAATGGATTTTTTTTAAAAAGCCACAGAGAATATTGCTGGATAAATTGACAACAATAGAATGTGGGTAAGAGATTAGTTAAAAGTTTTATACCAGTGCTAAATGGCAATGCTAAATTTACCTTGATAGATTTACAGGGGATGATTGTGTATGTAGGAGAATATTCTTTTATTAAGAAATAATCAAGGAGAAGGTGCATGATGTATGAGATGTCTTTACAAATATTCAGGAATGTATATGTATTTTCCGTGTGTGTGTGTGTGTGTGTGTGTGTGTGTGTGTGAGAGACGGGAGAGAGAGAGAGAGAGGAGACAGAAAGGGAAGGAGGGAGGGAAAGAGACAGAGAGGAAAGATCACAAATTGGTCAAGATGTTAACAATAGGTAAATCTGGATAAAGTGTATATTGTTGTTTACCATCCACGCCACTTTTCTACAAGTTTAATTACTTTCAAATTAATACATTTTAGAAACGGACCATTGACTATGTTGTCTTGGGTTTTTATATAACGTTTGAGATTTTTGGCTTTGATCCCCACATTTGCCACACCACACCCAGACCACAGTAGTGTGCAATGCCAACTTTAAAACAGTGGTCTCAGGTTCTGTCCCACGCAAAAACCTGGGATCCTCTTTCCTCATTTGAAGCACGCTGACATTTCAACAGAGTTTTACAAAATACTGGAAAAGAGCACCTGTCCCCAATTTTTTTTTTATGCACAATGTAAAACAAAAATGGACCAAAATTTCAAAGAATCATATTTATAGCAAGTAACCCCTAATTCTTATTTGGTGCCACCATGTCATTTGTCTTCTGGGTTTTGTGGGGTGAACAGGTTTGCAGGTGATTTATCTGCTTTGCTAAGTCAGTTACCTGGGTTTTTATCTTCCAAAAATGTGTTGACCTCTTCTGTGGTATCCTGTCCTTTTCTTGTCATCCTCAAGCACTTATTCTTTTTAAATCCTTTACTTTTTAAACAGTTTTGTTGAAATATAGTTCACATACCACACACTTCACCCATTTAATGGGTATAATTCAGTGATTTTTAGTACATCACAGAGTTGTACATCCATCACCAAAGTCAATCTTATAACATTTTCATGACTTCAAAAAGAAACCCCATACCCTTTAGCTATCATCCCTTCCAGCCCTCATTTCCCCCAGCCCTAAGCAGCCACTAATCTACTTTCTGTCACTATAGATTTCCCTATTCTGAACATTTCATAAGAATGGAATCATATGTGGTCATTTGCTTCTGGCTTCTTTCACTTAGCATAATGTTTTCAAGGTTCATCCATGTTGTAGCAGGTATTAATACTTTATTCTTTTTATGGCTGAATAATATTCCATTGTATGGATAATACCACATTTTGTTTATCCATTTATGAGTTAATGGACATTTGGGTTGTTTCCACCTTTTGACTATTATGAACAATGCTGCTATGAACCTTTGTGCACAAGTTTCTGTGTGGACATATGTTTTTATTTCTCTTGGGTGTAGGAGAGGACTTGCTGGGTTATATGCCAGCCCTGTTTAACATTTCCGGAACTGCCAGTCTGTTTTCCAAAACAGCTGCACCATTTTACATTCCCACCAGCAGTGTGTGAGGCTTCGAATTTCTCCACATGCTCCCAAACCCTTATCTGACTTTTTGATTCTACCCATCCTAGCAGGTGTGAAATGGTATTTCATAGTGATTTTGATTTGTATTTCCACGACAATTAATTTTTTCATACAATCCTTTACTTTTAATGGCATTTGGGGAAGGAGAGGGGATAAACAAGTATATTTGATCCTACTGTATTTAACTGGAAACACAATAGCTCTTTTTAAATGTGTGATAGAAAAAAAAATTGTTGTCTTCTAAATATTTGAAAACATTTACATAGCAATCTCAAGTTTTTATCAACATGTAAAGTTTTCCACTTTGGTACTTTTTTCATGTTATACTTACTGTGTGATTATGGGACTGCAATATTATGCATTGAATCTGTTCTGTAAAGATTATAGCTTGTATGAAGTGGGGGTGGGCAGGAATTCAAATGATTTCTCAGGGTTGACTACAAGGCAGAGCAGAGCTGATTGCCAAAGCCAGTAAAGCTCAGTGTGTTTCAGTCACCAATGCTGTGTACATGTGTTGTGGATAAGTATGATCCTTATGTGTTAAATACCAAAAGAATGTGAAAGCATTGAAATAGGGCACATGGCATATCTTCTAAGAGATAGATGGCAAGATGTTTAAGTGGACTTTTATCCTTTAATCATAGTGTAAAGATGGGGTGCATCACACATGGTAATTGCAAAAGTTGGGTGGTAAGTACTTTGGGAGTTATACTGTTCTATCCATTCTTGTGTATGTTTAAACATTTTTGTAACAAAAAGGTTTAAAAAATAAAAGATGTTGAGTACCTCGTGAGGAGAGGGGAGGGGGCAGTAAGGATAGCTGGCAATGGTGGATCAGTCCATCAAGACTAGGTTTTATGGCCTGGTGTGGTGGTACGCACCTGTAGTCCCAGCTACTCAGGAGGCTGAGGCAGGAGGATTGCTTGAGGCCAAGAGTTTGAGGTTGCAGTGAGTTATGATGACACCACTGCACTCCAGCCCAGGCAACAGAGTGAGACCCTGTCTCAAAAATAAATAAATAAATAAAATAAAAGACTAGGTTTTAGCTATCTCTCAGGAAAGCCATATCAGAAAGTGTAATTCCTTTGAGGATAGAAACCTTAGAAGGAAATTTCTTTCTATATAACAGGAAGAAAAAAGGAAAGGAGAGATGGTTACAGTTTTTTAAAAGTTTTTGGATAAAAAATTCCCATCTAATGGCTTCTAGTTCCCCTGTGAATGGTGAGTCCACCACATCTGCTAAGCAAGTGGAGGTGGCCTAAGTTTAAGCAAAGTGCAGAAGGTTTGAAATAGATTTGAGTAGCATGGGAGAGAGTGGACTGAAAAAAAGTGACCTAAGCTCTATTTGTTTTGTTTACTGTTAGTAAGCACCAGATAATTATTTTTGGAATGAATGAGTGAATTATTTCCAGATCGTGCTGGGGCTGACCATGAATGTTATCATAGTGCCGGTAGACTTGTGAGATTTAATCCAATACTGATCAGTTACTTATAGGAAGCCATTTCTGGGAAAGGTAGAGAGATGAAATTTTGCCAAATAGGAAGGACTAAAGGGGATTGGATGAGTCCTATTTGAAGTGGAGCTTTTTAAATATTGCTTACTAGATAGACCCTAAGTCTGCCTTGATGAGGGAGAAAATTAAGACAAGAACTTGATGGATAGATGAGTAAGTAGAAAAATTAATGACCTGGAGTTGAAAAAATGGTCAGAGGGTAGAATGTCAAGCTGTATTATCACAGATGTCAGAGGTGTTCCTGATGATAAGTTCCAGGTGTGGTGGTAACTGAACTGGAATGGAGGTAAAGGACCCTAAGATGGGAAGATGGAGGCATCGGGAGGCCAGGTTATTGGCAGATCTATCCCCATGGGTGTTGGGGTCCTCCACTGATTCTCCACCTCTACAAGTTCCTCCCCCTCTGCCCCATCCCACCTTGTGTCCTTCCCAGGGCCTCCCCAGACTCTGCATTCTTTCAGCAACCCTAAGCTTCAGACACTACAGGGTCAATGGCATAACTCTAGACAAGAAAATAGAAGTAGAATAGAGTAAGGGGGCTGTAGTGGACATCTGTTTTTTGTTTTTGTTTTGATACCCTGCACTCACAAATTTTTCTGGAAAACCTACCTTAAGTACCCGCTAAGAAACTCACCCCATTTTTGAGTCCCAGTCTATACAAGTAGAGTTGCCTTCTCTCCACACCCCGATTTTAAGGGTGGATATGTGTGCAGTCTTTGCCAAAAAGAGCATTCTGTAAAGGTCCATGGTGAGCCCCCAAATATCTGTAACCCTGGTGCACGGTCCAGGACTCACCTCTGGATCATGAGCTGCAGGTGTTCTGGGGGATATCTGCCATGGCTTCACCAAGCCCATGAAGATCAAAGGTGGTACCTCCATCCTGATTGGTGAACTGTACACACTAAGGGCAAGATCTTGCATGTTGTCATCAAGCATAGATGGAAGGAAGGCACTGAGGTCACCTTCCCTAAAGAGAAGGCTGCCGTGCCTGACAATAGCCCTGCAGATATTGCTTTAGTACCCCAAAAACAGCCCCATGGGCACTTCTGCCAAATGGCATCAGTAAGCTCTGCAGTGCCCTGATCAGCCTCAAGGAAGTGGTGCCTGGATCAGACTGGGAAAGAGGGAAGCAGGACAGTGTCATGATATGGGGATAATGAGACATAAACACCTCTGTTCCACCAGCAGGGGCATTCTTTCCCATATTCATTTTTTAAAATTATTTTCCCACTCACTCTAAGGCATCTTTTCCTTACTCTCAGCTTCATTTTACCCTGAGAGGTAAGTGGCTGCCTGGGTGACATTCCTGCCACTGATACCTGGGTGATCCTTTTGCTGTGTGAATATCATCAATCCAGACAGCCTGAAGAAATATCCGGGGAGGGGAACAACTTCCCCAAGGTGACTTTCCAGTAAGGAAACCACAACATCAAGGTCAAACTGTGCTTCCCCAACACATGAGCATGCCCCGCATGATGGATTCTTAGGCAGCATCTACCCTGTTCCTAAGACCCTCCCCCAACAGCCCAGTATCCACTGCAGCAATAACCCCCCAAACACTCCCACCCACCTGTGTGATCCTCTGGTCACTGACAACTTTTTCTAAAAAATGATTAAGCCACTTTATTTTCTGAAAAATATACCTGTCTTTGACCCTCTCTTCAGATATGGAAGACCTATCTTCCTTACTGCTCTAAAGGATGTGAAACAGCCAGTGAGGGGGAAGGTAGGGCTGCCATAAATGTCAGTAAGGCAAAGCTAAGAGGTAGGAAACAGCCCATCTTCTCAAACATCATCAGGGAGGGAAGGGCTTTTTGGGGCACATGATGTCCATTCCTCAACAAGAGCTCCAGGGGACTGGTCGTTTTTTAGAAGCCAAAATAGGCAATAGGAAGAGCTAAAGTCACTCCTACCATTCCCTAAGCACAAGCTCTAGGTTACCCAAACCTATGCCCCCAACACAGTACACAGAAAAGACACCACTCTTATTAGAACATTTTTGAGGAGAATCAATATCCTCAATGAGGAGAATCAATATTCTCAACAAGGAATGCATTATTTGGGAGAGGTCAGTTTTCCTCCTGGAAATGCTTCAGAAGCATTTTCTGTCTAGAGAGTAAAGGCAAATCTCAGAACCCAGTGTTTTCAGCAGTGGCAGGGGCAGCTGGAGGCACTTGGCCACCTTGATGCCTGCAGGTGGGACTTGGATGGAGCACAGGCTCCCTGCGGGGCATGGATGGGGAATGCTCCTGGTGAAATAGCTGGTACTTAAACGCCACACCCTTCTGGTGCTGTCTGTCCTTCACTCTGATCTATCCAATCCTTGTAAGAAAACGCTGGCCAGCACTTTATAAAAACAGTTTACTGTCAATTTACAGAAGGGACCCCTGTTGTTGAAGGGATGGCCCTGGGCGGGCTCTAAGGTGGTGGGAGAGGGGAAAAGGCAAGCAGCTGGGGTGGGGTATGGTGCACTGCGAATTTAGAATTCAAGGGAGGAACAGGCCCTGGTGGCAGAGAGTCACCCAGTGGTGAGGGTGAAAGGCGGGCAGGTAAGGGGGTCATCAGGTCAGGTGAGAGGATGGAGGCGGGAGGTGGACAAGGCTGGGCAGGGGGGCTGCTCATAACTCCCCTGCAGGGCTTGCTGAGCAGCTGGAGGAAAAAGTGCATGATGACTCTGTCCAGGAAAGTGTAGACTCCGAAGATGACATAGATGGAGCAGCATCTTCCAGGGTCTCCTGGAACAGGACTTTCATGATCTCAGTAGTTGCGCTATTACACATGCCACAGAGGGGGTCTGGACATAGCACTTGACGAAAGTTCATGATGTCGTGATCCTCACCCCAGGGGCTGCAGAAGACAGGAGGGACAAAGCTGCAGCCAGGACCAGAAGAAGGAAAGGGGGGCCTGCTTGCCTAGCCGGGGTGGGGCCACCTGAAGCCTGCTACCCTCCACCTTGCCCCCACCAACGACTTCATAACACATTCTAGGGCCTTTCCCCAAGGCCTTTGTTCACATACCCATTCCCACAGCTACCCCCTCCCGTGACTATGGCAGGGTGCACTGAATCCCTGAAATGCATAGAACATGCTTTGAAAAGGGGGAAAGATTAATCACCTTGTGAGTATAGAAAGCATCCTCCTTTCCTCCTTGGCTTCCCTCTGGCAAATTCTCCGACCTGGGAAACCAGGAGATGAGGTCATATGTGAGGAAGGTAGAAGCATAAGGATCCTACAGGAGCCCCTTTATGGAAGACTCTTGGGATATTAAACTGTGACAGCCCCGAAAATCAGCAGGCAAGGTCAAATGGTCAACAGTGATATGAACAAGGTTCACATGTGTATGTGGCCTCATTTATAAAGTACTTTCACGTCCATTATCCCACAGGATGCTCAAAACCACCACATGAAGCACAGGCATCAGTGGTTACCTCAAAGAGGAAGCTGAGCACCCAGGCAGTCAAAGTACTTACACAAAGTCAGGAGACAGAAGTCCTGACCCCAGACCAATCGGGAGTCCTTCCTCGACACCTCGCATGGCCACCTATTGGGCAACACCCATTGCCCGGGTCCATCACTCCTTCCTGCCCACAGATGGGCAGAGCAGGGACTCATAAGTGTCTCAGGTCACACTGCCTTCCCATGAGGCCTCCTCTGAGGGCTGTTTTCCCAGAGAGACTGTGTCTAGCAACTGACATCCTCAGAAATCAGGGACCTGGGACCTCACAGAAGGAACAGGAAAGCCCACCCTTGGAGAGCTCAGGTCCAATGGGCAGCACCTTACCTCTCCGTATGGCACCTCGCCTTCGCAGCTTTCCCCCTCTGTGACTCTGAGAACAAAAAGAAAACAGTAAGAGGCTGGGACTCGCTTCTCTCTCTCCTCTTCCCTAGGACGCACAGACACTCACTATCCACGAATAACATGACTCTCCATTTTAATTAATAGAAATTTGTTCCTTTTATCCATTTTTAAAAGTGATGAAATATATCCAATTTCTCCTTCTTTGAAAAACTCAAAGGAGGATTTTGTCTGTGAAATCCCCAAATGATGTTCTCAGAAGTCCTGTGCTCAAGGAGGACACGGAATCAGAAGCCAACAGTCACATCTGCTCCCTCAGAGGACCCTGTATCCTGGGGCAGAGCTTGGAGGCTCTCGCCATTGCTCTCCTGATCAGCCCAACACAAAGGAAGGCTTTGGTCAAGTGACCGACATCGGGAATGTGACTCGAGATTAAGTGTCAGGAGAGCCTGTTCTCCTTTAGAGAACCCACACTGTCTAAATATGCCAATCCAGGACCACGAAATCACTGTGTTGGGGTTTCATCCTGGAACCCTCCACCACACCCAGATAGGCGGCCTGTGAGCCTGAGATGGAATCCTTAGTCCTCCTGAACCCCTAGCCCTGCCCGACCTCTTCCCCTAGAAGAGTGAAGTCCCATCAATCTCTCAGCCAACCAAACTCATTAGAAATGTGGGACTAGGAATGGGAAACAACAAAGAATCTGTCTTGGGTGTTCTTTACCTTTTGGGTGTCTTCATTGTCCCAGGCAGTTGACAAAAATGAGTCCACCACCAGGTATGTCAGGTAGAGAAAGAGTAACCCCAATCCACTGAGAAAGGTGAATTGGGGGTCCAAATTTGAAACAGCTGAGTATAATCTCTGCCAAGGCTCAGGATGGCTGTTCAGAAAATAGAGAGTGCTCTCCATTGCTGAACAGCAGGGCTGCCTGAAGCAACTGAGAGCTGAGGGTGCCGGGGCTTGCATATATAGAGTCCCAGGCCTGCATCACAGAGCACAGGAGAGTCACAGAGGGTTTCTGAGGGTTGGAAGGGGACAACAGGAGGAAGGTGTGGCCACAGTCCCTCTCCCCGAACCAGCCCAGCAGATCCCCCCTCCTCCCCTCCTGGGCCCTCTGGGGCCCTCTGCCCTCCCCTGCCATCCCCATTTCAAACTCCACCCTTTCTTCATATCATATATCTGCCTCAGGGAAATTTCCTGTTTGTTTCATCCGTCATCCAGATATTACCTGAGTCCCCTGTTACTGTGCAGAGGAGCCGTTGAGTTGGACCTTGAAAGTCTGAAATACTACCTGGAATTTCTGCTTGTACCCAGACATTTATATAATACTCTCAGGTTCACATATATGCTCAAATCCTTGTTAGCTACAGAATGCTTTTGCCTTACACTAACCCAGATATAAAACCTAAAGTTCTTTTACACTTATTTAGTTTTAGAATGTTGAATAGCAAATTTTTTGCTTTAAAGTCAGCCTTTACTGTTTCCAATCAGAGCGGCTGACTCAAATAATTAAAACTAATAATTCATTATTCAACACCCACAAAACTAAAAGAAGTATAAAACAAATGTATATAATTATAATTTCAAGTGATCTTGGGGGTAAATTTATAGCACTTATTTTTCTGAAGTTAGTGAAGTTTCAACTGTACAAAGACTTTTGGGACATGCTCTATGTACACACACACCCATCCTTTGACAAATCAATCCAGTATTTTCAAGTCTAGGAACAGATCATTTCCTCCTTTTATTTCAATCTGTCATTCATGATATTATCCACACTTTTTCTAACCCTACCTAAAATTCAGATCGTCCCAGCCCTTTACATCAATTTCCTAACAGGTATGTGACTCCCCCAAGCCAAGCACAGGTCACAGTGTGCTAAGCTATTGACTCCCTCAGTCCTTCATGGCAGGGTGGGACCTAGGAATGTCAGAGCCTTAGGGCAGAATCTAGTCTTGAGCAGCCTCACCTGATTATCCCATGGGCCATAGCAGTGTGATCTTTCCTAAGAAGGCCTTGGCACCAAAAAAAAGCTGGAAAAGATCTGCTCTATATAATCACTCTGCAAATGTGCAAATATCAATTTCCTGTCACACTTTATTCGGGCTCTTGTTGTTAGGTTTAAATAATCCCAATATCCCCACCCTTTCCTTACACCTTCTTTTCTAAACTCTTTATCATCACGACAGCTGTCCTCTGAACTGTCTCCTAACTTCTCAGGTCTTTCTTAAACTGTGCAGCCCTTTATTTGGCACCCATGGGCCAACACTGTGGTTTGATCTCTTTTGAAGGGGTAAGACAGCCTTCAAGCCTGGCAGCATCTCCCTTCAATTATGCAGGAGCAGGTAACCTGCCTTGGGATAAAATCTGCCAAGAGGTGCCACTTCCTCCTCTCTTTGATATGCATCCTCAGTCAAGTTTTCATTTAATAAATATTTACATCTGGAAACTAGGAGACACAAACATCTGTAAGTTGGGGGCTCTGCCTTGACCTACAATGCAGTTTTAGCATTAAGTCCTACATAGTTCAAGAGCTATACAAATGCAGAGGAGAGGTTTCCCTACCCCCAGCATTTGTAATTGCCAAGTGATCTCTGGAACAAATCAGATACTGTGGGTAATAACTTCTCAGACACATCATGCGCCTTAGCAAAGCATCCCTGAATGTCTACCATCCCCAGTTCTCTGATATGAATTAAGGATTCTTTGATAAGATGGTCAAAGGACAGGTTTTCTCTTTTAAAATGACATTCCTTGGCTAGATATCCTTTTCAGCATATGTGTGCCTAGAGTTAAAAACTACAAGAGGTTTCAATAAAAAGGCCTTTCCCCAAATGATAAGATTCCTTTTATTTACCTGGTAATAGCTCCTTCAAAATTTAAAGGAACAAAAGACTAAAGGTACAACTTTTTTTTTTGTACCACCAATAAACTCCATTGACATTGAGTGGCAGAGCTTTATACCTCTCATCCTTTCTATGCTAGCATCTGTTATGAAAAATAAATTTTTTTTCTAATTTATGAAGAATTTTACTTCCAGCAATCTCAGTGGATTTTCACAACCACCCTGTGAGGTAAGCAGAGCAGGTATTATTGTGCTCATTTGATCAATGAATAAAACCAAAGTTCAGAGAGGGTAAGTGACTTCTCTAGTTTACACAGTAAGTGAGTAGCAGAGCCGTGAATAATAAATTTCCTTTAATGTTGCTATTTTAAATAATATTAATAAGTGATTTCTTAAAATAAAAAGTATTCCCTAATCCTAAAATTAAAGCAGTTGTTTGGCTAAGAATATTCACTTTGTCTAGCAAATGCTAGCAAATTTGAGAAATTAAAAAAAGCTATTTTAGGTACCCTATCATCTCTTAGCTGACTTTCCTTTTCCACTCTTAGCACCAGTATCTTTATAGTTTTTTTCTATCCCCCTCTTAAAACCTGCTTTCAAGAACTATATTACATATGACTCCCAGTAAGGTATAACGAATAATAAAAGTTTAAAATGTCATCCCTCCAAGGAATACATTCCACACATTTTACACATATCTAACTGCTAAGCCTTGTAAGGACTCTCAGCAGAGCATTTCAGGCAGCCATTGGAAGGTGGCAGAGGTGACTTCCGGGAGAGCGAGGTCTTCTCAACACCATCCCATGACATCTCCCAATTGACCTACATCACCCCACAGAAGTCTGGTCCCAATTTCACACTGCACTTGGTTATATTGTCTCCAAGGAAGAATGTTTTCCAAAAGCTCTACTAGAGTAACATGCTACTATTTGAAGAGACTCAGTATAGATTAGTTATTAGTTTAGGATTCTCTTATGTTTTCAGTTTTCTAGGAAGTTTCCTCAATGCTCACTGACTTGCATCCTGACCACTGTCCCTGGGAGACAGCTGTTTTCAGGATCCCCAAAAGCCTGAAGAACAACAGATTCTGAGGCAAAATCCTTTAAAACTGCATTAAAACAGTAGCTGTAGAATGGCCTTCATACATTCACACGACTAGCATTTCTTGAACTCTACTCTGTAGTATTCCTAGTACTGTAGAAATATCAACAAAATACGACATTGCCTCTGCTCTCAGGCAGGTCATAGCTGAGCAAGTGAGACCTGTAACCCCTATAATAAAAGGTGATACAAAAAACTACAAAAGAAGTTAGAATAATGCACAATGGGAAGACAGATAAAAGAGCAATTCATCTTCTGCTAGGAGGGAGGGGAGAGTGGGGTCAGGGAACACTTCAGAAAGTTGACGCCAACTCTCTGAAGTTGGGCCTCGTGAAATATTAACAACTTCCTCCTCCTCCTCCTCTTTTTCTTCTTCTTTTTAATAGACTTTATTTGTAGAGCAGTTTTAGGCTCACAGCAAACAGTAAATGGAAACTAGAGATTTCCTATATACTCCCTATCCCCACACAGGCACAGCCTCCCCCACTATCTACATCCCAAACCAGAGCGGTGCATTTGTTATAAGCTGATGAACCTACATTGACACATTATCACCCAGAGTCCAGAGTTTACATTAAGGTTCACTCTTGGTGTTGTACATTCTATGGCATTTGACAAATGTATCACATTTGTCACATACCCACTATTATAGTATCACCCAGAATAGTTTCACTGCCCTAAAAACCCTCTGTGCTCTGCCTTTCCATCCCTCCCTCCCCACTAACCCCTGACAGTCACTGATATTTTTGCTGTCTCCATAGTCTTGCCTTTTCTAAAATGTCATATAACTGGAATCAAACAGTATGTAGCCTTTTCAGATTGGCTTCTTTCACTTAGTAATATGCATTTAAGTTTCCTCCATGTTTTTTCATGATTTGGTAGCTCATTTCTTTTTAGTAGCGAATAATATTCCATTGTCTGGATACACCACAGTTTACTTACCTACTGAAGGACATCTTGGTTGCTTCTAATTTTGGCAATTATGAATAAAGCTGCTATAATTTTTTTTAAAAAAACCTCTTTGTTGAGACATAATTCACTTACTACACAATTCACCCATTAAAAGTATAAAAGTCAATAACTTTTAGTTTATTCACAGTGTTGTGCATCCATCACCACAATGAATTTTGGAACATTTTCATCACTCCAAAAAGAAACCCTATTCCATTGAGCATTCACTCTCTGATATTTGCATTCCCTTCAGCCCTATATTACCACTAATCTACTTTCTTTCTCTATAGATTTGTCAGTTCTGGACATTTCATAAAAATAGAATCATACAATATGTCACCTTTGTGTATGACTTCTTTCACTTAGCATGTTTTCAAGGTTCATCTGTGTTGTAGTGTGTATCAAACGTCATTTCTTTTTATGGGCAAATGATATTCCATTAGACAGATATACCATATTTTGTTTGTCCATTGATTAGTTGTTGAACATTTGAGTTGTTTCCACTTTTTGGCTATCATGAGTAATGCTACTGTGAACAATCTTGTACATGTTTTTTTGTGGACATATGTTTTTATTTCTTGCTTATTCATTTTTGTAAAAACTTAAAGTCACACTTTGTCTAAGGTTGATACTCTCTGAGATTTTTATAGTATGCCATATTAGAATGTGAAATGAGAGCTTTGGGGTCTCATTTGGGGTCTCTAAGTGCATTTAGACCCCAAAACATTCCTCCAACGACTAGTTTATTGAACATTGGGACAAATAAAGAAGTCTGGAAATTGTGATGGAAGATCAGAAAGTACTATTTTAATATTAGCTACTCTAATATTAATGGTTCTAATGAAATCCTGACCTTACAAAATGAACTTGTTTCTGAAGAGTTGATTTGAAAAGTCCACTGAAACACAAAGGCTTTGGTAGACAGTGCCCCCAGTTCAGCTTATAGGACAAAGCAACTCACCTCCCAAAGTTCATCACAGCTTTCCTCATGATATCATTAAATTTCATAGTGTCCTAGAGGTTAGGGAGAAAAGTATTCTGTTTTATTGCAAAACCAAAGTCCAGACAGATTCCATGATAGTCAGTGGCACAATCATTGCCAACATTCACAAAATGATATTCATTTCTAGAGGGAATAGCACAGAGGCACACTGAGGAACTAGTCATCTGGCAGACTTCACTTCCACATCACAGATGTGTCTGCTCTAACCCAAGTATATGTATTTCCATAATATTTGGAGCCCATTGAATTATCCCAAAGATGTCAGTTAACAAATTTAGTACATCTTTTACCCTCCATTAGGTATTTATATTTTCAAAGACCAAAAGAGTCTTTTAAGGCCCAGGTAATGATTCTGTAATGGTGAAACTTCAAACATCATGAGTGATAAAATAACTCTATTGAACAAGGGAAGCAGGCTCTTCTGAAACCAACCCTGACTCTTAGCTTCCCAAACACTTAAGAAACAGTTTTTGTGGATTAAGTTAGTAGCGGATAACAAGCTGTCCATCCACCATTACCACCTATCCAATGGATTTGGTTAACTAAGATTCTTTCTAGGTGTATTTACATAAAGCCTCACTCTCAAGAATCTGAAATAAAACGAGCAGCACACATTTCTTGGTCCCCCCATTCTATTTTTTGTATAGTGTTAGGTACTGGGAATTCTAAGAAACACAGGACATCGTTTCTGTCCTGAAGAAGCTTGCATGGCCAAAGCAAAAATAAATAATAGAGCAAATTATCATTTGGCCAGTATAAATCCCCACAAAAATGTAATAACACACCAAAATCACTCCACTTTTCACTGGTATCCCACTGCCTGTAAAATAAAGGCAAAGCTTCCTAAAATGGCTTGTGAGAATCTGTGTGCTCTGGGTTACAGCCTTTTCTCCAGCCATAGGTTTCACGTGTTCTCTCTGCTCCAGGCACACTGTCTTCAGTCCCATGTCTGACTATGCTCCTTCCCACCCAGGGCCTTTGAGCGGGCTCTTTCCTGAACCTGGAGGGCTCTTCATTCCCCTATGTCCCTAGATAACTCCTTTTCATCAGCAGCACTCACCCATCATAGGCTTTCTCTGCCCCATATGACTATCCTTCTTGGCACTTTTCACAGTAGCAAATCTTGTATTCATTATATATTTATTTTATGAATATGTTTCTCTTCAATCTGACGATAACACACTAAAAAACAGACAAAAATATTTTTTTAAAAAGCAAGAAATATGTTTCGCTCCACTTCTATGCTTAGCATATATAGGGGTTCAATAGATATTTGTCTAAATGAATGGATTAACAAGTGAATGAATACCTGGAACTACATAAATAAATTAACCCACATCTTTTTGTTTGATAGTGATCATTTAATGAAGTTATTAAAAGTCAAAAGTTCACTCAGTAAATATTTCTAAAATTCCTAGTATATAATCTGCCAGGCATTGGAAGGTAGACATGAAGATACTGTCTCTACCCAAGCTGCCTGCTGAGAAAGAGACAGACAAGCAAACAAGTAATTACAATGTAACATGCATTCGAGATAAGAGAAATCTAGTGTTAGGAGACACAGGCAAGAATTAACTCTGCCTGGAGGAGCTAAAGAAGGCTTCTAAGGAAATGATGTGTGAGCTCTTGAAGAAGAAATAGAAGTGCAATGGGCTGAATAGTGAGAGAGGGCATTTCATGCAGATAACGGAATGTGAAAAAGTAAAAGGGTTTGCAGAGCATGGTATAGCATGGAATAGCAAATCGTTTGGTACCACTGTGGCTCAGGGTGTGTGGAAAGGGAATGACTTGGAATGGAATGGAAATTGTTGGCTGAGGTGAAATGATGAGGACATGATGAATTTGAGGTAAGAACAAGACACCCAAGTGGGACTGAATGGCAATTCATGGGAGGTAGAGAATAGAGGTTTAGGAAAGTGATAAGCAAGAGAGAAATATTAGTACCTTCAAGGCAATGATGGGGGATATTTGGGAATCAGGGACTCCCAGGCTCTGACCACCTTTTCAAAATCATGCTTCATAAGGTAGTGTTTTCCTCACTTCCCTAATGACAACAACCACATGGTTGTTAAAAATACATATTCCAGGGACCTTACTGAATCAGTGTCCCCAAAGGAGAAGCCTGGAAATCTGTATATTTAACCAACACTCCAGGTAACTCTTATTATCAGGGAAGCTTGGGAGACATTTCCAAAGGGAACTCTGATTCCACTGTCGGGTAAGACTCACCATCCATTTCCCCAGCACTGTCCACTCACCTGTCAGGAATGATGGCTGCCCCACAGAAATCAACTTCAACCAGGGATTAACATAATGACCTTTATTTCCAATGTAACAATAAAACATGACTGGACTAGCACAAAGAAAGTACAGATTATCAGGAGAATTGTGCACACTAATGAAGGAAGATTTCAGCTAATTATGCTCAAAAGGTAGAAAAACTAGACTGTGCAGAGAGAGGAAAGCCCACACACTTCTTCTTTTAGTGCGGTGGCTACAGGTGATTCCTTAGGTTTCCAAACCGATTTGCTTCTCTCTAGTTGACTGTCAGTTCATCAGTTGAGGTCCCAAGTGCTTTGTGGTTGGCTACAGAACAAATGAAATTCTTTCAACACTTAGTTGTTGGACCCAAAATTCAAAGCCAAGTTTCAAAATAAACAAAGGTTCTCCCCAGGCACTGGATGACCCTGGCAAATAGGGAAGTGGACCCTATTGAAAAGCGAGAGAGGATGGTGCAGTTCCCGCTGTGCTGAATGAAGTTTCCATAGACTCAGACACTCAGAGAGGAAATTTCAAAGCCAAGGGCATTGTGGAGTCCTGGAACAGTTAGTCACAAGACATAGAGAATTAGACTGAAATGCTTTTGGATCCTAACACTTCCATGTATAGAGGGGGTCACCTACCCCTGCTATGTCCCCTTTTTTTTAATCTGTAGAGTGAGACAATGACACACACCTAAGAGAGAGATTACAGAGCACAGTGAGCCTCAGCTATGTACCTAGTCCAGGGACCATCAAAGACCGATGCTCAACACATTTCAGTTCTCTCCCCCACCAGCCCCCACTCCTCGCAGTGTCCAGTTATAGATGGTCTCAGTCAGTTGTAGATGGTCTACTTTTAATATTTTAAAAGTAGATTCAGCCCCTGATCTTTAAGAGCTTAGAATCTTGTAGGGAAGATAAGGCAAATACACTGATGTGCACTAACAGAGAATACAATTAGGCGACAAGCAGTACTGAAGGTTCAGGTGCGTCCCGATCCCCTGGATGTGTAAAGCAGCGGCTGGCAAAGGAGTAAACTGTCCCAGAACTGAAAAAGGCAAAGGCTTCTGGTTCTGAATTACTTCCTAGTGAATTGTGGTAGGTGAAAACTAGCAATTTATACTGGAGCAAAAGACTACTTTGGAAGGAATTTAAGTTGCATTAAGACTTGTGATTCTAATGTCTGCTCTCCTCAAATAAATTTCTGATGCTGGAGATTACATCCCCAAAAGGACAGCTTGGCTCCCCATTGGGATTAAGTGCTGAAATGAGACACAAGTACAGGAAATGCAAACTTTAAAGTTTTGTTGTAGGCTATGTTCAGAATCTCAAAATATTATCTTAGAAAATAAAAAGTTGTTCTAAATTATATCTCTTGATATTTTATGTTTTGTTCTTATTTTGTTTTGTCTTAAATTTTTAATTAAGGAAATAATGTTAGTCAACAAAACACTTCTGAGAATATTTGAAAAATACCTAAATCAACAAATAGGTGGGAAAAACTATAAAGGAAACCATAATTTGCATTTTGCATATTTCCTTCCAGACTTTTTGTTATACATGTTTTATGTAATTGAGACCATACTGTAGGTTTATTTTTAGATGCTGTTTTTTACCCTTAGTAATGTAACATAAGCCTTTCTCTGAAGTATTAAAAAATTACTACATATTAGACAGCACAAAAGACTCCTGGTTAGAATGAAGGGGTGGACTTAAAAGGGGTTTAGTGACCTTCGAGTTTGGAATAACAGGGATTGCCAGAGAGCTCAGGTGAACCCACAGACAGGTCCAGAGCCCCGGCTGCAGTCACGGGGCTGGAGAGAGAAGGTAGGCTCAGGCTCCGTTTCTCAGAAACAGAGGCATTCGGTGTGGCTGAAAGAAGCCACACTGGAGGTCATAAAACTGGGATTTCACAGCCAGCTTCCAGAAGGCACAAGACTTAAAATTATTCAAATTCAGGCTCTTTATTTCATGAACAAGAAAAAACTGGATCCATAATGATAAAGTGACCCACGCAAGCCCCACAGAGTGGAAGTTTGTGGAAGACCGGAAGTGTTTCGATGTTGTACCCAGTGTCCTTTCGTCTGCGTGTCCCTGCCTGCTCTCCCGCTTGCCTTCTCCACGCCCCGTGCTGCATAGAAGAGGGCCCAACACCCGTCACATCTGTCGCAGGGGTGATGAGGCTCGGATGGGTAATGGATATGGAAACTCTTGGTGAGCTGTAAAATGGCGAAATAGAGTAAGGCTTTTTTGATGATGATGCTCGTGGTGGTGGTGGTGGTTTCCCACCTTTACCTCATGTATTTATTAATTCAACAAGTATTATGAGTGTGCCAAGCCCTGGGTCTAGGCGCCAGGGATGCAACAGGGAACAGACAGACAAAACATGCATGGACTTTACATCCTGGGGGAGACAGCAGCCATGAATAGTAACGGAAGTGGTGGAGTATGAGAGCTACTGATAAGTGATGAGGGAATGAGCAGACAGAGGTGAGCTGTGTGACGTCGGGGTGGGGGTGAAATGTTAGGTGGGGTGGCTGGGGAAGGAAGCCGTGTGTGTATCTGGGGACAGAGCATTCTGGGGAGAGGGAACAGGTGGGGCAAATGCCCTGAGGTGGGAGTGTGCCAGTGCTTTTTAGGAGCAGAGAGGAGGTCAGCGTTGCTGGAGTGAAGTGAGCAAGGGAGAGAGGGAGATGAGGTAAACAAAGGCATGATAGGGAACGAGGTCGTGTGCAGTTGTGGAGATCAAGTTACTGCAAGAAGATGCTGAGCAGAAGAGTGATGTGATCTGACTTTAGTTTTAAAAAGGATCTCTCTGGCTGTGTAAAGAATAGACTCAAGGGAAGTGATGGCGTGTGTGGGAGAGGGTTAACTCAGCGGGCCTGGGCTGCTCAAACCCTGCACATTCGGAGGGGAAAAAAGGCCCCACAGTGGTCTCTACACCCTCCCCGCCACACACACACACACAGTGACAGCCACAGGGAGACCAGCTGGGAGGAAAATGCACTAGTCCAGGTGAGAGAGGATGGTGTCATCTACCATGATATTGTCCCATCAGTGTCCTGGTGATCTCTATTGAATCTTTTGAAACTCCTTGGCAAAGGGAAGATACTTTTCATTAATGGCAATTGATGTAGTCCAGGATCTCTTTACTAAACAGCTAATTCTGGTCTGATCTGTCAGAAAATGCTCTACTGTTTCCTCAGGGAAGTTCTTGAGAAACTTGGTAACTCTAAGGTGCCAAGAAAAAATACCAAGATGTCTTATTTCTCTGCTGGTGTGAGCCAGCATTCTGCATCAGGCAGTGGATGCAGCTGTCACTGGGACAGCTCAGGAAGCCTGTGCCACTCAGATCCATCTCTGACCTTCACCTCCCCAATGGCCATTAGTCACCTCATCATTATCCCAAATGGGTGGATAAGACACCGGCCTCGGGAAACTGGGGAGATCATAAGAAAATAGATTCTTAAACTTCTACCTGAGTGGGGAAATGAGACCATTTCTATACATTCTAGGTCATTTTATTTATTATAATTTTTCACCTGGAATATTCACAGCAACAATAGGGGTCTATTAATGAATTGTGCCAATAGTTGTTTGGGATAAAATACAATGAGTGTTTGTGGATGATGCACAGGCCTTCATGCAAAGCGCATGTTCTGTAGCAGGGTTTGGGGAGGAGAGCATAGTGTGCTCCACATAGCTGTAAAGCTTTGCAGAACTTAAGGGTTTTTATAAACAGGAGAGTAAACTTTTTCTCTAAGTAATTCAGTATGCGTTTAGAAAACAGAAGACAAGCGCTAACTCTATTGGGAGATACCTGCTTCCTTAGTTCTTCAACTGCTTACAGTATGATTCCTGTCTACCCAAAAAGCAAGGGAGAAGCACGGACTGAAACCTCAGCCAGACCGTGGATCAAATCCCAGCCCCACCACTTACCAGGTATGTGACCTTGGGCAAGTTATTTAGCGTCTTTGAGTCTCTGAGCCTCCCATTTTTCCCTTATTAAACACGGATTTTGTAACCTGCCTCCAAGCATCAGCGTATGAGGTTTAAATAATATACGTCTGGCACCCAGCCCATAGTAGGCACCTAATGAATGTTCACTGACCATTTCTAGGTATTCCATGTACTAATAAATAATATCAATAGTATCAATATAATTGAAAGGAGAAAAGAAAACAGGAGACTTGCCCCGGCCAGTGGGAAAGTCTGTCTTTAAGCTACACCTCTTGTGCTTGCAGAGCCTAGGGAAGGAGGATCTATAATTCTATAAATTCTATAATTTCTGTTCATGCTTTTTGCCCCATAGTTGATTCTCGGTGGTACTCATCTCCTGGCCATGTGGAGGTCTGTGGCCAGCACCCTGATTGGTCAGGGCCATGCTGCACCAGAAGTTAATTGCTTTTGCATGCCCCTGATTTATGCCAGTAAAATGTGGAAAGCTGGATGGAGTAGAATATCTTTTGCTTTTTGGAACACCTGAATAAGTTTTTGGCTATGCAGAGGTAGCCCTGTAAATTAATGTGAGGTAGGAAGTTAAGAGCTCTACTGACATGTGAAAATTGATGTTATGAAGACAGGAAGCAGAGAGGAAGAGAGGCTATCCCGGGAGGAGGAGGCCTCAAAAGATTGTAACAAGATAGGGACCAAATGGCCACTGATAAATGCCTCTGGTGGGGAATAGTGATGGAACCTCCTAATATCCAAGGTGAAGTCCTTACCTGTGCTAAGTTATGCAGTAGCTCTTGTTGTTTCAAACTTTCTATAAATTTCTTTACACACAAAGTCTTAGTAGCACTCTGAGGGAAGAAAGGTTTTGAAGTGGTTTCCAACGAGGGACAAAGGAAGCCAGCAAGAGAAAGCCTAAAGCCACGTTACCAGGATGGACACAGTGTGGACTTACCAGGAGACCAAGAACTCCCCAGAAATCTCTTGGGATATTGGAAGGAGTACCACATAGAGGGTGGGATGGGGGCTTGAGTGATCTTATTTGGGTACTGAGATAAATGGGCACCCCAGAAGTTGGAGATGTTTAGATGGAGAACTCTGGAGTCTATTTGAATAGAGTATTTTTTTTTCTGAAGTGCACTTGGCCAAAACAATAAAATCACTTGCAAATGCTCTTTTCATACATTTGCCTGTGTGAATGCATAAGATATACCTACTTTCAACTCCAAAAGGTCTATTGTGATAACACAGAGGCTTTGACAGCCTGTATCAGTGCCTTGGGGCCCTTTAGGAGTTCTGAAAGCTGAAGTACAGTGAGCATCTGTTTGGTGCACCGGCAAAAGACAGGTCTTCCTTGCTCTTTTAGGAGTAGCTAGATGAGAGGTCTTAAAAGCAGTGACTGCTGAGTCCATTAGCAGAAGCCGCAGGCTCTGGAAGTCTCCCACGCCTGAGCCACTAAATTCTAGTTCTGCATCTTCCTTCAACTCCAAGTAAAATTTTCAACCCAGATGCTCACGTCTTGCCCCTCAATTTCCCCCATCAGATTTCAGGAAAGTGTTTCAGATAGAAATGTCAGTCAACCTGGGGAAAGCATTCACGGGCAAAGGGTAAGGCATCATTAGCAGTTTTAGAACAAGTGAAAGGCATTTCAGAGAACTTCCAGAGTTGACATTGGGGCAGGTGTGTTTCGCCAGTCTCAGACTCCAATTCTGGCAGCTGGAACCCAAACTGTAGGTGAGTTGTCTTTGAGGGCTCAACAAAATAAGAACTACTTCAAATGTGGCTCAGTTGAAGAAAGATACAAGTTCATTAAGTGTGAACTATCCAAGGACTCTTTACTTCATTAATTTGTGTCTAAAACTTCACTGGAACCTATATGAGACACAGGTGTCAGGAATATTTTTGAATTTGTCTTTGGCTCATGCTCATCACTAACATACAAATTTCTGCAAAGGAAGTACTATATTTTCCTCAAACGCCATACCCTTCTATTCCAAGAAAAAATAAAAAAGGATGTAAACCAAGCAGCAGCTCCTATTTAGGCCTCTTTGGCAGATAAATAAGGGGGAACAGCTGAGAAATATAGTCCCTTGCTTCGAGCAGGGAATGGGAAGGAGTCCTTAATGATCCTATGTGCTATTAAATCCAGCCTGGAAACAAAGAATGATAAAAACAAGCCATGGCTTATCTTTTCAAAATCCAGTAAATTGTATTTATGGTTGTGCATTTGTCAAGATAAGTAGCTAATGGTCATACAATAAGCAGATAAGGATAATAAAATGCACTGAGGTAGGGCAGAAGTCAGACTTAGTGATGGAGACAACCTTTCACATTTGTGGTCCTAAAAGACCTCATCAAATGTCTAGGGATCGGAATGATGGCCAGGCCAGGGACCAAGAGTTGGGTAGAGACTGGGGAAGAAAGGCTATTTTTGTTAGTAGCCATTCAATAGTGATAGAGCACTTACCATTTTCTAGTTTCATAATGGTTGAAGTGATACATTGTATAAGAAGAAATACATAACAATATAGAGAAGAGAAATATTTCTGCCTCTGAGAGATTTTTAGAAAAGAAAAACTAGGGCAAGAACCAGCATTCTTTGGGGGAATACTGTATCTAGGCAGCAGAATAAGCACATTTTCAGACTCTGGACTGAAACAGAAATCCTAGCAATTGTCGAGCTCCTAAAATTTGCCAGGGACTGGTTTTAACAGATTCCTTTCGATCTATATCTGTTGTGTTGTGACTGAATATGTGGGAATAGAGACAGCTCCAAGCCCCCTTTCTGAGCTACCCTGTTCTCCAGGTGGCCTCTGAAATCTCTCTGTGCTGGGATTTTACGGATGTAGCAAGATGAGGGAGAAGGGTCCCTGTGAAGGCAACTTTCCATAGTCCAGTCTTTTAGTCACTGGAAACATAAACAAAGAGTCCTAATGTAGGTAATAAAGAACATTCCATCAAGTTAAGTCTGATCTCTGGATTTATGTTGGGCCTGGGGGTAAGGAATAAATATATTCATGCCTTCATATCTGGGTCTTAGGCTGACACATGCAATCCCATTGGGAAAAGCATTGCTGTCCATATGTGACATGAAGAGGCTGGCTTCATAGCAAGGCCAAGGCAGGGCTAACTGCAATCCCAACTCTGCAGAGGGCTTAGAACCGCAGGGTGGAATTGACCCAACACATAGTTCAAATTAAAGGGAGCACATGGTAGAGACAGTTTTACAAAGACCACCCAAAGCAACCAATGACATTTTCTAGCTTCTCAATTTTCTCTTGCACGGACTGAATTATTCTTCTAGAAAATTCTAAAAATATGCAGACTAGAGGTTGTTATTTTGGCTGATTTAGTTTCGCTATTAGAGACCTTTCAGGGCAAGTAGAAAGCAGTTTGTGTTTGCTGTCAATCCTATTGGGATTCAAATTCTTGCTCAGTGACTGTTATCTTGCACAAGTTGTTTAAATTCTTTGAACTTCAGATTCTTCATCTGTGAAAGAGAGAACGTGATACTTGTAGTGTGTGGTGGTTGTAATGATTAGAAATCATGTGTGGCAAACTCTTGGCATACAAAACACACTCGTTTAACAGTAGCTATAATTAAGCTTTATTGTAACCAATTATAAATACTGAAGTAGATGACAGTTATCCGGTGCCTAAAGATTTCCTGAAATGCTTATTTAAGGTACCATTTGCTGGACTTTATCATAAGTAATACTTTATAAATATCTAGCACTGCAGTTCACAAAGTGTTTTCATGTTTATTATCTCATTTAATTCTCACAACTGTCAGAAAGCTTGGTTTTACTATCATCCTCACTTTAGAGATGAGGACATTGAAACTTAGGATAAATCAATCACTTGTGGCCACAATGTTAGTAAATTGGCCAATATCTGTATCTGTGATGCCAGATTGACTGCTTCATTTATTACCAGAGTAGTGTTCAAGTTCATGTGCACACTCATTCTTTCATTAAACAAACTCTTGTACTCCTACGACTCTGAGTTAAGTGCTGAGAGTACAGCAGTAAAAAAAAAAAAAAAAAAAAAAGGCACAGCCCCTGCCTTCAAGAACTTTATATTTCTGCAGGGAACACAGGTGCTGAACAACCTATTAAAACCTAGGCAGAACAGATACCTCACCAAAGAAGATATACAGATAGCAAGTAATAAGGTAAAGTCAGTAAGATAAAAAGATGCTCTGCATCATATATTATTAGGGAATTTCAAATTAAAATAAAATACCATGTAGAATGGTATAACTACTAGAATGATAAACCTATTGAAGTGGCCAAAATCCAGAACTCTGACAATAGCAAGTGCTGGTGAGGATGTGTTGGGAATGCAAAATGGTACAGTTTTCTGGTTTCTTACAAAACTAAACATACTTTCACCGTAGGGTACAGCAATTATGTTCTTTGGTATTTACCCAAAGATGTTGAAAACTTACGTCCATGCAAAAAACTGCACATGGATGTTTATAGCAGCTTTATTCATAATCAACAGAACTTGGAAGCAGCAAAGATGTTCTTTTAGGGGTCTTAGTCCATTCTCTGTTGCTATAACAATACCTGAGACTGGGCGATTTATAAAGAAAAGAGGGTTACTTTGGCTTGTGGTTCTGGAGGCTGAGAAGTCAGTGCAATATCAGGAGGCTACATCTCGTCGGCATCTGGTGAAGGCCTCGTATTGCATCATAACCCGGTAGAGAAGTGGGCAAGTGCAAAAGGGGCAAAGCACAAGGGGCTGCCTCACCTTATAACAACCTGTGGTAACTAATTTAGTCCCTCGAGAGTGAGAACTCACTCACTGCCATGATAATTAACCCGTTCCGGAGAGAGCAGCATTAATTCCTCTTAATGACCTGATCATCTCCTAAAGGCCCACCCCCCAACACCACCACACCGGGGACCAAATTTCCAACACATGAATTCTGGAGGACACATTCAAACCATAGGAGAAGGTGAATAGATAACATACCATGGTACATCCAGACGATGGAATATCATTTAGCATAAAAAAGAAATGAGCTATTAAGCCATGAGAAGACATGGAAGAACCTTAATGTGAAAGAAGCCAATAGGAAAATGCCACATACTGTATGATTCCAACTGTATGACATTCTAAGAAAGGCAAAACTATATAGGCAGTAAAAACATCAGTGGTTGCCAGGGATTAGGGAGGAAGGAAGGATGAATAAGTGGAACACAGAGGATATTTAGGGCAGTGAAACTATTCTGTGTGATACTACAATGGAGGACAAATGTCATTATACATTTGTCCAAACCCACAGAATATACAACACTAAGAATGAACCCTAATGTAAAGTATAGACTTTAGGTCAATGTAGGTTCACCAACCAACAAACACACCACTGTGGAGGGGGGTGTCAATAGTGGAGGAGGCTGTGCCTGTGTCAGGACAGAGGGTATATGGGAATTCTCTGTACCTTATGCCCATTTTGGTGTGAACCTAAGACTGCTCTAAAAATTAAAGTCTATAAAAAAACCAAAACTACACTGATTGTGGAAAATGCAGAGAAAGAGATCATGCAGGGACCTTAGCAGTCTAGTGTGGTATTGGAGAGTCAGAAAAGCAGTTTGAAGTAAGTGATCTTTGAGCTGAAATCTGCAGCATGAACAGTTGAAATATCAGTTGTACTAAATGCCATAACTTGATGAACTGAAGCAATCATATGGACAACACGACCCTAATAATAGACAATAAATAAAATCCACTTAAGGTTGTCATCACACATGGTGACTACTACTTGTTGTAATGATCACCACTTGTGAAGTGTGCCTCAGATCTGGAAAAAGAAAACACAGGAAGGGGCCAAATATTGTCATGGTAACAGAAACACAAAGAACCCATGCTAAAGGGTTTTCAATAAGCAAGAACAGCCAGTATTCCATAAGTAGTCTTCCATGGGAGTTGACATCTGTTATTCATTTGTTGATTTTAGGTTTGAAGAAAAGCAGGATAATTTGAAATACTTCTATGGGAAAATATTGAGTGGAAGAGCTCTTAGTGTTTTTAAAATAGTGATCCGTTACTCTTAACATTTAGTATAAACCTGCTCTCTCCATTTAAAGAATGAACAAGAGAGTTGAACAACATCTAGATTCAATAATTTCAAAGCTATGGAAGATCAAAGACAGAGTCTTGCTTAAGCAAGGAGAAAGGAGCTCTCCCATCACTGAAAGTATATCTTTCAGGTGCTTGGGAAGAAATAAGAGAAAAGGTATATTAAGCAGGAGGTGGAAAATTTTCAGTGGATGACTGAAACTGTGTTGCCTATCTGAGAGGAGAAATAACAAGGACAAGAAGAATAAATTCAGCTACCTACATAGCATAATGTTCAAAGATACTGATATCAGACCGACTTGGATTTAAGCCCCAGTTCTACCACTGATTAGCTGTAAGACGTTAGGCAAGTTTCTGAATCTCGCTACTACCCAGGCTTCTCATCTGTAAAACATCACCAGGACATTGTACACCCAGTTGTTATTATCATAGTGTCTAGCATATAATAGCCCCTTGAGAAATATTAGTTGTATTGTTTTAAATGGGCTGAGTAGCTCTCCCAGCATAATATTAATAGTTTTGTAATCCTATTAATCTTTAATTCCTGTTGGACTGCAAACTTTTTTTTAAAATGCTGAGGAAAGTTAGAATCCCTTGGTGAGTTGCCAGAGACCTGAGAGTACAAAGGCAAATGCTGGCCGAGTGGTGATTTCCAAAGCAATAAGCAGACTTGGGGCCCATTTCTCTGTGGAGCTCCAGTTTGGCCTCGGGTGTCTAGAGAGCTATAACGCTAAGACATGCTGATGTCCTCACTCCTCTGCTTGCTATCCCTTTGCAGCAGGGTGGGTGACGGAACACAGGAAGCATCAGAAGAGCTGGTCAGCCCAACTCCCCTCCTCATCTGCTTTCCTAAGCCCACCTGCATTGTCATCCAGTCCCCTTGTAGAACACCTGAGCCACAGCTGTGACTGCAGTTACTGCAGCATTGGAGGGTACTTTACTTTGTGTCCATAAAGGATAGAACACAATTTCACCAATTACTCTCTGCATGACCTCAGCCAAGTTACTTAAGCAATCTGAACTTCCAATCCCTCATGTCTACAAACGGGGCTGAGGATGCCGTCTTGGTCAGGGCCTGAGCAGGACTCAGATGACCCACTCAAGCTGGGTGATGGGGAGACTTCAATAGAGGGATTACCTACAAGATGTGCGCAAGGTGTGGGGAAACCAGCAAGGGCTGGTAAAGTCCCTGGTCTTGCAGTGGAGGGCCATTAGCAGTCTGAGGCCTGAAGGGCCAGGGGAAGGAATGGTTCCCAGGACCTAGAGAGGGTCACTTTGCAGAGACTCCACAGGAATGGACCTGAGAGTCAATTAATTCCTTTCTCTGCTCTCTTCTTTCCTGCCGAGGCTAAACTGTGCCCAAGTGGAAGCCGTAAAATAGGGAGCCTGTGGATGTAGTTCACACAGGTCAGCCTCCTGGAGGGCAGAACAAGGCAGGAGCGGGTCTGGGGTGGGGGGCAGGAGGAGGTGCAGAAGACGCCCCGCACAGACATCCCCAAGAATGGTTGGTGTGAGCATGCAACAAGTCAGTTTGTAAAATACCTGCCGGTGTCTGACACGTAATAGGAGAGCAGTAAACATTCACTCCCCCAAACCACCCCCCTCCCCAGCTGTCTCAGGGAAACCCACAGTCCTGCGGCTATAGTCCCTGCCCCACACTCAGAAGAGATCTCAACATGCACACTTGCACACGCACACACAGTGCTCACTTTCTCTGTCAGGCTTTCTATTTCTGTGTTTTGATTTTTAAGTTTTGACTTAAGTGTTTATTCACTCCACATTCCTTAGTGGAGTTTTTAGCGACCAAACTTCAGCCTGGCTTTCCCAAAGTTTACCTGGCCCATCGGATTCTGTCTGCACCCAATTAGTGGTTGATTTCTAATTATTCTGCCTCCTTCGAGGGATAAATGTGTCAACATCAAATTTTGGCAATTACCAAAAAGAATTAAATATCCTCATAGAAAAAAGAAGGGAAGATTCAGGAACCATAGTTTCCAAAAGGATGTTAACACCACATACAATGCAGCAAATTTCCAGTTAGCTCCAGGAGCGCAATCTTTGGAAGCAGGTTTCTTAGTTTGCAAACAGGCAGGCATTTGCTAGCCAGCGCAACAATAAACCTCTGCTCTCTGGTCAGCCATTTTCATTAAGTTATTCTCAAAGACAACCCATAAAAGGTGCCAATCATTCTACTTAACTCTGTGGCTAGCCATCTATTATTAATCAGAGCACACACTTCTGGAATAATAAATGGAGTCTCAAAGATCTGAGTTCGATAAGCTCTATAATGCAATTAACTCCTGTGCCTGGTATCATGTGATAAATGGGGTGGGTTTTCAGAACTGTACCAGAGAGACTAATGTCCTCCCTGTGCTCTCCCATGCCTCTCTCCCCTCCTCTCCTGTGGTTGAGCACTACTAAAAATGCTGAATGAAAATATATTTTTATATAAAAAATAAGCAAATAAGCCTTTGTTTTTAAATGTTCATTTACTAGAGGTTAAACCCTGGTCACGTGCAAAAATCAAGAGAGGAAAACTTGCCGGGCATTTCCTGCTGTGTCAATTTTCAGCCATATTTAACAGGGAGACATTTCCGGCGGGACGAAGTGCTGCAATTACATTGGAAATTTAGGTCATCTTTACAATTATGTTCAGAGGTGATTGGGAACAGTGTCTCGGGGACACAGACGTTTGGTCAAACGCATATTTCAAAATGCAGGTGAAAAGGCAAAAGTTCAGGTTTCCCATTTCGCTCAATCTCTGCACGTCCCAGGATGAGACATTTGCGAGCTACAGTAACAACAGCAAAGGTGCTTGATCTGAGCACAGCCCAACAGAAGAAACTACCTTGTCTTTTTTTCTGCTCAATAGTAAATAATAAAGCACAGCTTTATTAGCATAATCTCTTGGTCATTTGGCGCAGAGACCTCAATGTGCTTTATCAACATTAGCCTGCTAATCCCAGCAAGAGCCTGAGGAGGTTGGCAGGCTGCCCATTCATGTCATTACAGGTGAATTCACAGATAATTGCACATTTTAGACCCTGCTGCAGAGCCAAAGAAAGGGATTTCTCACCCCTCCCCAAACAGTGGGTATCAATGTGTCATTACTGGGGCATTAGCAATGCTCCGACCTGGTATTCGGGCCAAGACAAAATTAAATGCAGGGCTGAGCGTCCCGGTGTCTCTCACCCCATGAGGACGGAGAACGATGAGCTGGAGATGGGATAGGCTGATTCTCCCAAGGGGACTTTTTTGGAGGAGTGCATCTGTCTAGAAAACACGTGGCCCAGTAGAACAGGGTTCACAGCCTTGACTGCACACTGAAATCTCATAGGGAGCTCTAGCGATCATCGGTGTTTGGGGCTCACCTTCAGGAATTCTGATTTAATTGGCCTGGGTGGTGGCTAGGGCATGGGAAGTTTCTAAAACACAAGAGGTGATTCTAATATAGAGCCAAGGTTGAGAACACTAAAGTCAGGGTTCCACTAGGAACCACGACTTTCAGAAGTTTTTGTTTTAAAAAGATCCAGTTTTGCTAGTGAACAGGAAGTTGTTTGATCCAGCCTTTATGATGTCATCATTTACGCCTGATACTGCATGCCTTGCACGAGGGGTTGCACACTGGTGTTTTCAGACAGTGGGAAGTGGCTTACTAGGAGGTGATAAAATATATTTAGATGGTTGAAACTGACACTTTTTATTTTAAAAATAAATAAAATAGAATTGAAAATATGAGAGTCCATCATAGATAATTATTGTGTAATAATTGTGTAGTAACACAGAATGTTATTTTGTAAAATGTGTGTGTGTCTGCATGTGTGAGTTTGTACTGGGTCTTGGTGTACATGTTTATCTTAATGAAGATCATGGTCAAAAAAGTGTAAAACTAACTTTATCCACTAATGCCAATTCTTGTAGAATGTAGCTCTTCTGTTGTACATAAGAAATCTGAGGCTCTGGACAGAAGGTGGCAGTAACCACTCGCTTGGACAATTTTTGAAAATCAAATATACGGCCTTAAAGTAGAATGTGGACCTAAATACCCAGAAGCATCCACCTTTGTAAGATTTGTAACAAAAATTAATATGAATGGAGTTAACAGTTCTAATGGAGCGGTGGACCCAAGAACCTATCAGTGCTAGCAAAACGGCAGAATTCAAATAGCATCAGAGTTGTCCTGCAAGAGCTTCAGCACCTAACGATGTCTAAAGAAAATATGAAACTCCCTTAGCTGCCTTCAGGGCAGTGCTACAGCAATTAATCAAAGAGAAAAACCACAGGCCCTTTTTTATTCCCGTTCGATTTAAGCAGTCTTCATTTTCCATAGTAATAAATGTTCTAGATACATCTTGTAGACCTCAAAGTACTGGAAAGGAAGCTCCCTTTCAAAGGCAATTTGTTTTAAGACACTGTAAATGATACTAATTTTTTGCCCATTTGAAATATATAAGTTGTGCTGTAGCAAATCATCCCGTCAAGTGTAACTGCTTTCCATGTAGTTGAACTTCTGGAATCAAGAAAGTATACTTGAATTGATTCCCAGCATAAGTGGTGGGGCATATCTAACTCACCTGTGAAAAGACCCGTCACACAGCCACTTCCCTGCTGATTGCACGGCCTGGGGTCTCCGCCTTCTCCCCGCTCCCCCCATCCCCTCCCCTCAAGCTGCTCGCCCCCCACCAACCCCTGCAGCAGCCCTCCAGCTCTGGGGGCTGGTTAGAGCAGATGTGAAGGTTTCAGGTCACAGCCTGTGGCCTACCGCTGGGTAGTAGCAGTACCTGCCTGCACCCCTGCTTTCTTTAAGTTTTCAATGATGCCCCCAGTCCAAGCCATCATCCACAGTCACCAGGTTGCTCTGACCTGCCAGCTCTCAGAGTCCTTGGTGGTTCAACTTGGAGAAAGCCCACATGAGGACACTTGTAAGCACACGCGATCTCTCTGAATTGTTTTCAGTGCTTTTGCTTTCGACAATTGAGGAAGTTTTAAACAGGGCTCTCATGTGGTCATCCTTGCAATCCATCTGGGTCTAGTTTGGCATCTGACAAATGGAACAAAAAGAACCTGAAATTCGGTGTATACTGTACTTTGGTTTTGGTGCTGCTGCTTCTCACGATCCTCAGCAGGGGTTCAGAAAGAACTCTGGTGTGCACAGCAGATCCCTGAAATTGGCGGTCTTGACTTCCTGGCAAATGGCTGCATTTTTCCACTTTCTGTTCAGGACCACTAAATGCTAAAATGTGGAGGATGCTTACCGAAATAATAGCAATTCATTGTGTTTTAAAAAAAGAAAAAGTAAAAGTAAAGAAAAGAAATCTGGGTCTCTGAAAGATTTTACAACTTTCTCCAAGGTCACCTAGCTATACCAAGTGATAACTCACAGTTCAGATCCAGGCCTGTGTGTCTCCAGGGCCCGGGCTCCCTCTGCTACACGTGGTGTCTTTCCATCACCCAACACCCAGCTGACGCCAATGTCATTGGCATAGCCTCAAGTCTCCTCTCCCCTTGATGCACAAACTAGAAAGAAGGCCAGCTAACAGACAAAGTAAAGTAAAATAATAGTAATAATAATAACGAAAGGCCTTTTCCCTTTAAACATCTACCAAGCGAAGAAGGTTCACCTGCTCCCGTTCCAGAGCTTCTCGGCCTTGAACGAGGAATGCTTTCTCTGCTGGAGCCTGGTCTCCTCTCTGCCTATCAACAGGAATTGAAGAGAAGTTACATTGTCCTGCCTGTGATAACCACATAATGTTCTTGCAGATGTTTCTTGGGTCACACACAAGGTGAACAGAGTCACAACATATTAAGATGGTAGCAGCCCATTTCTTCCACAGAAGCATAAGTCTCCTACATTCAAGCCCAAATGGTGAGTCCTGAGTGTACTGAGTGCTAAGAGTTTTTTTAAGTAATTGTATTGAGTTACATGCATGCAGAAAAGAGCATAAGCTAAAAGGGCACAGTGCATGAATTTTCACAAACTGAATGTACCCCGATAACACCACCCACATCAGGAGAGAACACAGCAGCAGCACCCCAGAAACCCCTCACCACATTCTCCCTCCCTGTCATTATACCCCATGAGAGTAACCACTGCTCTCACGTCTAACTATATTTGTTTGCTAACTAAAATTGTATATAAGTGGAATTACACTATTTTTACTATTGTGCTGGTCTTCTTACATTCAATATTATGTTTGAGAGATTCATTCACACTGTTGTATATATAGTTTGTTCAATTCAATTTGTGCTTAATATTCCATTGAATTAACAGACAACAACTGATTAAGCCATTCTTCTATTATGGCCACTTGGCTAGTTTCCAATTTAAGGCTAGGAGTATTTCAGTGCTACTATGAATATTCTATTATACATCTTTTGGTGAGCATATGTTCCCATTTCTGTTAGTTATTTACCAGGAGTAGAATTGTTGGGTCAAAGGCATACATATGTTCAGTTTTAATAGGTCCTATAAAAGAGTTTTCCAACGTACATTTTACCTTCCTACCAGCAGTATAAGGAGAGTTCCAATCACTCTACACCTTCACCAAAACTTGGTATTTTCTACCTATTTCATTTTAGCCATCCTGTGTGTGTGTACCTATTTAGTGTTTATGACATATTTCTTTTTTAAACTCAATTTTTTGAGGTATAATTATATACAAGAAATGACATCCATTTAAAATATACAATTTGGTAAGCTTTGAGAGATGGATACACCAATAAAACTACTGCCACAGTCAACACACAGGATAGTTCCAAATCCCAAAAGTTTTCTCATAGCCCTTCTGCATTTTCTGGGAGAGGCTGTAGAAGAGGAATGGGCTTCACTTCCTGGTTCTGGAGTGACTCACTCACCAGTCTCCAGTGGAGCACATTTCTGAAATACTTCGCTGCTGGGCTGTGCAGTTTCTCCCATGGTAGGCTCCTGCGGGACACAATTTTTCCCAGCTGTTGATGAGGGCAGCAGCGTTGGTAGGAGACCCAGATAGCATAGCATTAATTATATTTAATTTTAGTTGATTTAAACTTAAATGTAAATATTTGCATATAACTACTGGCTATTATATTTTACAATGAAGGCTTAGATTTTACTAAGTTTCTTTCAGAATTGTTACATGTGGATATTTCCCCTATTATATAAATGAATTTCATGTACTATAAGTTTCTCAGGGGAAAATTCTTGACTTATTCAGATTTTTTCCCTATGCTTTTTTAATCAGGAAAATAAAAAACAAACTCTTCCTCCAAATAGTCTGTGGACCACCCCTCTCTCTGCCAAATGTTAGTAATAATGCACACGTGGCAAGTCCTTGATTCTTTCATGCTTTAGGTTGAGGCTTCCAGGTTTGGAAATCAAACAGAGTCTGGATGAATTTCATCTCTGGATCTTTCCATGTGTGTTACAGTCAGCAAGCCTCACAGACTCCCTGAGCTCCAGCTTCCCCATCTGCAAGAGCAGGATCATAAGATCTATTTCATGAGTTCTGACACATGCTAGACCCTCAATAAATCATTGCCCACACTCCCTTCATCTGTTGAGTGGTGCTATAAACACCTGCATTCCACAGGGTTTTACTGTCCCACAAACCCTATGGGAAGTACAGAGCATCACAAAAAAATGTCAAGTGTTGTTCCTTGAGTTAAAATGAGTAGGAGAAGAAATAGCAACTGCCACCAGCCAAGGCCACTGAAGTAAAAATACATGTCAGTCTTCAGTAGGTAAGCTTTATCTTACCTGCTGAGAAATGCTTTTGCTAAGAGCCATCAGCACAGTGTCTGCTCTCTTGCCAGGAGGAGAAACAAAGACTTGGGTCAGACCCACAATGGAACATGTTGCTTTCTCATTTGTGGCCCTTGACTCTAAGGAGGCCCAGGGCAGGGACTGTTTGCTCAGATCTCATGGTATGTTCCCTATTGGAGAGAACAGGTCTGAGAGCTATGACTATTCTAAAGATTTTCCCTGGTACAGCAGGTCCTAACCAGGTGCTGAGGGAGGAGGTTGCTGGTACATCCCAAGGAATGAGGGAAGAGGGGGAGGAGATGGCAGGTGGGTGCACTGAGTGTCAGCTGTCTGCCAGGTCTTGGTCCAGAGCATTATTAATGATACAGGCCAGAAAGTGTTAAACCACTTAATCTTCGCAACAAGAAATGACATTACTGTCTCCATTGTACAGACAATGGATCTAAGGTTTAAAAAGGAAAACAACCTACCTGAAGTCACATAACTAGCTGAGATTTGTACCCAGGTCATTGTGGCTCCATAATGTATGCTCTTGACCATGATGCAATATCACCCCTGCTTCCACATGGTTTCCTACTTGATGCTCACAGAAACTCCATAAGGTGGATGTTACTGCCTTTTATAGATGAGAAATAGACTTGAGAGTTGAAATAACATTTCCCAAATTCACAGATCTGGAATCCTAGTAGTAGAACTAGGATTTGTACTCAGGTTTGTTTTATTTATTTTTAATTCCACATGCAGGACTCTTTTCATCATATTACATAGTAATAAACAAAGGTAATAAAGCTAACATTGAGCACCTACTGTGTACCTGGCACTGTTCTATGCATTTTACATGTCGTAACTCATTTTATCTTCACAAAAAAACACAAAAAATATTTTTGCAATATCATTCTCATTTACAGAAAATGAAACTGAAGCACAGAACGATTACTTCCCAAGGTTTCATTGTAAATAAGTAGAGAAGTTGGGATCTGAACATGAGCAATGTGTCTCCAGGGCCACTTTTCAATCACTATGTTAGAGGCAACCCCAGTGTCAGGACTTCTCTGCCACAGGTGGACAACTTTTGGGACCCCTCTAATGCATCTGGGCAGGGTGAAATAAACATCTGAAGAAAGGCATAGGAAAAAAGGACAGAGCTTTGAGAAGAGCAGCACGTTAGTTAGCTAAGAAGGATTGTCATGGTTCTTTGTGGTCCACAAAATCGCTTTGCTTTGATTCTAATGTACAAGACTGGCCTTGCTCTATCCACAGTGGAAATCACCCAAGTCTAGAATTGACATGAGAAGTTGATTTATTTTCATTGTTGGTTACAGCAATTCACTGCAATTTATTTAGGACCACTGTCTCTCACTCAGAGGGAAACTCATAACGCAAACACATTAATCTTGGGAGACAGTATCGTGGATACCAGCAGTTTGGATAATTAGATTGTTGCTCTCAGCATGCAGGGTCTGTTCACAAGCAACAAAGGAACTTAATCAGATTCTAATAACCCAGGGCATATACAAACTACTGCATACAAAGACATTTGCAATTTGCAAAAAAAATTCCATAACCAGGCTCTTCTTTGCTGTGTGGAAGTCCTGTATGCATTTTCATTTCATAACTGAAAGATCATTTCTCTCATTAGCAGCCTGACTAGAATGTTTTTTATTGATTCTCTAAATGTTCTTCATTAAGGAAAATCTGAAATTAAAACCCAGGAGCAGTGAGACCTTGAAATCATGCAGGTTTGGATCTAAAGTCAAGACCCATTAAATATATTGGGTAAGTTTCTACTGATTAGTGTAAGTTGAACCCTTCAAACACCTAGCGACTTTTAAACAATAGTGTCCTTTGTCCAGATCTCTAAGTTCAGAGAGTTCAGACACCTCCAAGCACCTCAGATAAGGATGGTTCAGATGATAAGGAGGCTTTGGTGCAAACCCTCAAGCTTAAACCACCCTCCTAGTGGGATGTGATGAATTGCCTGGGATTGGTAACTCTCTTGCTACATCCCCTGGTGAACCCCAAGATGTATCTCTGTCTTTGACATCAACAGTAGAGTACATGTTCAGATACAGATCCTCAGAGAAAGTTACTAAGCCAGATGGTCAAGCTCTCCTGGGTATAAAAATCAGCAGATGTCCAAAAACAGCTGTTGCAACTCAAAGATCCCGGGAGTGATGTTCCACTCTTTGGTACTTCTGCTGCTGACTTGGATCCTACGTTGTTGAGCTCCAGTCCACTACCTTGATTTCATGGCTCTGACCCACACTTTTGTTTCTGTGAATTACCTCACTTTCTCAGCTGTGGCCTGAATCAGTGCCTTTACCACCATAGACATCACCTATCTTTGACCTCAGACAGCCATCCACAAGGGTGTAGTCCAGATTGCTTTGATCAACTGTCCTTTTTACCCAACTCAGTGGCTTTTTGCACAGTGTTCCAAGGAGTCTCCCATGGGCCACCGATCTCTGAAAAATCATGTGGCCCAAAGATTTGCCTCAAGAGCTGTCTTTTGGCAAGTGGGAGCAAAGGAGGCCAAGTGGGTAAGACTCCAGGCTCCCACCCAGTCTTAATCAGAGGTCATTTTTAACTGAATTGTGTTATGTTGGGTTTGAACAAAAGGACCTGATGCTACAATGAAATGCTTGGCAGTACTGGTCCAGGGGAAATGGCAAGGCTTGAGGGACTTACAGCTGTTCCGCATACCCCACCTGAGAGTACTACTCGCAGGCTTCGCTCCTTCTCCTGTGTTTGCGTCCAAACATAGAGTTATGATATTATCCGTCTTTCCTCTCACCTTTTCATTGTTACATGTGTTAATTGGTCTTCTCATTGTCCCTTCCACTGACCTCACATCTCCCTGCCTTTGTGCCTCTGTTCAAGCCCTTTCCCACCCCAATAAGTTCTCTCCCCGACAAATAGTTCTCCTGGGAGGGAAGCTCCTCCTCTGCGCTCTCAGCACAGCGCACGTGCACCCCTGCCCTGAGCACGGAGCATACATTTTCTCAGCCCAAGATTGCCCAGGATTATAATCATTTCTGTGGGCCTCCTTTTCCTAACCTTTAAGAAGAGTATAATGATACTTAACTCACACATTTGTTGTAATAATTAAGAGAAATGATATGTATACAGGTGCCGGGTAGGTCCTTCACTATATAGGCATTTTAACCCATTAGTGCCTCTTCCCTGTGTAACAGCTGTCTCCTCCCTTGACTGTTGGAGGGCAATAAATGGACCTCAGGAACAGTTTATTGGACATAACTATTATTTATTGAGTACCATGTGCAAGGTATGGGCTGCAGCATTTTATATTTCCTATCTCATTTAATCCTTACAAGAAATCCATGAGATAGGTCCCATTTATTAGCCCTGTTTTGAAAATGAGAAAACTGGGTGACAGAAAGCTTATGTAACATGCCCATGATTACACAGATAATAAAGTTGGAATTCAACCTACGTTGGATGGTTCCTGAACCCAAGCCCTTATCTTAATCCTGTATTGCCTTTAGCAATTGATTGTTAAATATTTGTCGTGTGCTTGGGGTTCAGCTCAAAGTTGTAAACTAAATAAAATCTTAAGCTCCCCCCACCAGCTGACTGAATGGACCCCCTCTTGGCCAAGGGGACCCCAGAAATATCCTAAAGCTGAGTTGCTGGCCATAAGAAGGGAGGTCAGACATGCCTCATCATGCCCCCCTCCCTTTTTGAAGTTTTCCTTTGTAACTCATTTACAGGCTGAAGGCCGTGCAAGATAAAGCTTAAGCCACACCTGCAGGTCCTCAGTTTACTTAACAGATCACTTGAGTCTGGGTGCATGTCTGGTGACTTGTCTCTGATTAACACACTTCCTTAATTTAAAACATTCCAAGCCTTTAGACAAAGCTTCATTTCTTTAACCAATTACAAACCAAAGAATCTTTAAACCCACCTATTACCTGTAAGCCCCCCAATTTGAGATGTCCCACCTTTTGGGGCCAAACCAATGTATACCTTCCATGTATTGATTTATGACTTTATGTATAATTCCTGACTCCCTGAAATGTATAAAACCAAACTGTAACCCAACCCAGCGAGTCCACTTGCTCAATGCTTCTTGGGCATTCTTGGGGCCATGGTCCTCAAACTTGGCTCAGAATAAAGCTCTTTAAATTATTTTACAGAGTTTGGGTTATTTTCCATTGACAAGATGGCACGCAGACATGGGGCTTAGAGAAGACTCAGGACCCCCCCAGAGGAGTAGCCCAAACTTGGCACCAGGTACTACTGGTATGGCCTGCTTTGGGTGCCCCTGACTCTGAGCTCCTCCTTGGGTGGAACTGGTAAGTCCTCCTGAGCTCTGGACCTCCCATTCTTGGTTGATGGTCCTGGTTTATTCTGAGCTATTGGTTCTTTTCCTAGGAACTTGTTGTTTGGGATCCTAATTTTGATTTGGAGGTGCATTCTAAAGGGTCTTCTCCATTGCCTCTTCCTCCTGAAATTAATCTCAATTGGCTTTTCTGCGCATTTGCGAAAGAGGAAACCGATCTGTCTTGCTTGTAGATAAATAAGAGACTGAGTTCTAAGAGAAAGGGCATTTTACTCCTCTCAGCCAAAAGGCACTCGTGGGTGACCGGGGGCCTGAGTGGGAGTTGCCTGGGGTGATTCCCCAAGGCTTGAGTGGTCCTGTGGGGAATCCCCCAACAAAATTAATTAAAAGAAGTCTTGTCCAGGATACATGTTAAAAAGGTGATTACTGAGTGTTTTGAGCCCTCTCAGAGGTAGTAGACCCCCAAAGAGAGAAACTGAGACATGTAAGTAAGAGGGTGGGAATGACTCAGTGGTGAAACACTGGAGTCCCACCCACAATCAGCACACTCTGATCTACTACACTAAACCCTAGACTACAGTTCAGTTACATCTTTTAAAGAAAAATGGGAAACATTGATTTATGTCATCAAAAAAAACCATACACACAAATCTCTAGCGGCTGTGGGTAAGCTTTCTGGAAAAAGCCTATCCATAAAAATGTTGAACCAATTATAAATTATGAAAATGTGAAATATAAGGAAAAGTATATTTTGTGCAAAACTGTTCCCTTACTCTAAATTCCTTGTTAATGTTCCTTTTCCCTTCCTTCTTCTTTAAAGCCAGTGCTTGCTAAGACTTTTGCAGTGAAAATGAACTGAAATTAAATAGGTTTACATTTATCTAAAAGAATTCTCTGCTTACTTTCAATTTAAGGTCACATTTCTTGGTCTCTCTTTTAATAAGAGAACCAAGTAAGATCTGAAGGCAAGAAATTATTAACCCCCTTTTCCTGACTTAGAATTTACTCTCCTAATTTAAGCTTAGACTTAACTAAGGTATACTGACACATCATTCATTATTTTACTGAAATTTGAAAATTACACTCTCTGTACTGCCTGGAAGGGCAGGCTAAGTGTGCCATCACCTCTGACGACCCATGGAGGACAGATTCTAGGAAATCGCTTTTTGTGGGGGGTGTGGGAGGGGGAATCTGAAAAATAATTAAAAATAAATACTTTGGATTTTAAAAAAAAAAGAAAAATGGGAAACAAATCCTCTAAAAATGAGGAAAGACAAAGAGAATGACCCCTCTGGCACCCCAGTTGGTTTATGGAGCCTCTGCTTGCAAGTATTTGTGTAAATGGAAAGGTTCAAAGGCATGCCTGGTTTTCTAGGACTCCAGCTGGTTATGGCCAATTCTTATGCACAAGTTATTACTGAAGGGCAAATTACATCAGGCAAAATTCAGAGCTCAAATGCTTGACCTGCCATTATAAAGTTCTATAAAATGTCAAGTCTCTTAAGCTCTCTTTCTATTTTCTCTTCTGCGTACTCCGAACCTGCGAACTTTTTCTACTGATGTTGCGGTAAACTCAATGTTTATGGTATCACCAATTGAAGGCTACTTGGAGATCTTGCAGCCAGTTCTAGCTAAAATGTAAACATTGAAAACTCATTTTAAACATTTTACCCTTTTTTTTAAAAAGGAAAAAAAGGGTAAAAGAGGTTTTTAAAATCAAACTGCCATGAAAACTGCTTTACCCAAAACTTTGATCCACAGGCGTAATTAGGTTGCCTATCAGGGCAACTAAAGTTTAACTTGTGAACAAGTTCCAGTTTTATCAGAAGAAATTTGGATCCAGTTGTCTTTTGCAAACTGGTGAGTTTGTTTTCCTATCTCATGGCTAGAGTTCAGAGGTAAAATCCATTGGAACTTTGTGTGCATGTGCGCGTGAGTGTGTATATGTTTAGAAATGTTTTGTGTATGTTCATGTATTATATGTTTGTGCCTACATGGTTTCAGACTGGCATATAAATAATGGAGTGTTCATAAATGAATTAAACAAACCCAAATGCTTTTCTAGTTCATGTGAATTTAGTAACCTTTGGCAAGTAAGCTGCGTTTTCTTTTTAAAAAGTATTATTGCTATAGTAAGAATAATAAAAGGTTTTCAAATTGTCAGCATACATTTTTGCCTCGGTGTTGCTGGACATGTTTATGTTCTTGAGGTTTTAATTTGCTCTTAATGAAATTACATGATGTATTAATTTTAATTCTATAAGCTGTTTCCTTTTTTAATTAAAAAAATTCTCAGACTTATATCTTGAAAGCTCAACTTCTTCTATGTCTTACTGATTTCAACCTTTTCTCCCATTAAAAAAGGCTGGGATGGTAACTCTCACCTTCAACTTTTCGTCACCTCCTGTAATTTTTTTCCCTTCTGTTTCTAAGTCTGTTGTTATAGCCTAATGTTAGAATGTTTTATCTTAAATATTTAAGAAAACAATGTTTTCCTCCAATATAACTTAATACTATACTCTTGATCTTTCTTGATATGTCTAAATTATTTAATATGGTCCGAAAATTTCTCATACTGTGTCTAGGAGTCATTTGTTCCCCTATTCAGGGTACTAATTTTTCTTATTCACATTCCTCTATAATATACTGTATACTCATGACCCTGAACACACTCCTGCTAATTCAAGTGCCTTCTTTATCAGGTTTAACTTCCAAGTTATCTAAATGGGCTTCCCATAAAGAATAAACAAAAAAGCAATCACACTACGGAAGGTTTTTCTTTACCTTTTTGGTAACTGGCGTGAAAGAAACAAACATTTTATGCTTTATCAAGATAATCCCTGTGCTTCCTTTATTAGGTTTTTGTCTGACTAGAAAACCTAAACTTTAAAAGGGTTAAGGTTCACACCCATATAACTTCCAGTATTGCCTTAAAGTCTTTTGATGACTATCATTCTTGGTTAAATAAACTAACATTATTTTATAGTGACTTGTGATTCTATTTGAACAAATGTTTTAAACCTGTAATATTTGACAAACTTTCCAAAAACAAAATTCTAAATTCAGTCCTTTTAACCTCAAACTTGCTTTTTAATAATAGAGCCACTAAAGTCCAAAGTCCAAGAGAAACTTATTAGGCTTACTTGGTATGTTGAAATGATATGGAAAGCATTGTCAAAATATGCAGTGGTATTTAACTTTCTTTGGGTTGTATCTGTATAAATATATTGTGAATATCTGTTGCAAAACTGTATGAAATTCCTAAAACTCTACTATATCTTGGTGTATATTATCAATAACAATTATATGTGCTAAATTATTGTGTGCTACAGAAGTAACCAAATCTCCTTTGTGTCTTTAACCATGACTATTCTAAGACTTTTATCATTCATGGACAACCATTATTTTACTTTGATTCTTCTCAAACAACAGTTTATAATCAGCTACAGTCCAAGATCTGCTTATTCAAGAAGAAGTCATGGAAAGAACTAAAATACATTTATGACTTTTTATTTAAAACATTACTGATTCTCTTACTTTGTTTTCCAGAGTCTTAACAAGCATTAAGTAAACAGCAAAGTTTACCTGATAGCTCCAGGATTTAAAACTACTGAATCTCACTGGGCCAAACCTGTTATTCACTGCCAAAGCCCCAGGACTAAAACTACAAACATCCTCCCTCTAGGCCCAGGGACTATAGCGGAAGACATGGGCGTGTGAGATTGTAAGGGCCGATTTCGAGGGATGGAATTAGTTCAGACCCTCCAGATCAAGGATGGACACACAGAAGCCTAAACAAATACTAAATGAGAGACTTTGCCTTTCTGGGCCATGTGGTCCGAACATCCATCCCAACCAGAAAAAATTTCCTACTTCCCATAGACTTAGAGTTTCCTGAGTATAATTCTTCTCAGTTATGGGGTTATGCAAATAGAGATATAACAAAAAATCTATCAGCCACCACCTCAAGACAAATTACTAGAAAGACTAAATTATTTTGACACAACAAAAGTCTCTAAATTCCTTAGCTTAAATGGTTAACAGTGTTTATGTTTTATATAACAAATTGCTACAAGTCTACAAATAAACCCAAGAATATAGTAGCTCAACACCTACAGATAAATTAATTTTGTAGCCTTGCCTTTGACAGTTTGGTTTTTACTCTTATGTTGCCTAGAAAGTTTTAAAGGGTTAATGAGTGCCTGTCCACCTCCAGTCCCATCTGGCCTAGAGCATTTAATTGGCTGTAAGCCCTTTTTGGCTCCTAAGTCCCCTTGGCTACAAGGGTCCCACCGAGGGCCTGGATGGACCCAGGGCAGGTAGCCACACCACCCTGGCAACGATGGGACGAAAGGAGAGTTTGGCCATCGATGCTGCCTCTGACAGATCTTGGCCAAAAGGGGGGAATTATAAACTAAAATAAAATCTTAAGCCCCCCCAGCTGACCAAATGGACCCCCTCTTGGCCAAGGGGACCCCAGAAATATCCTAAAGCTGAGTTGCTGGCCATGAGAAGGGAGGTCAGACGTGCCTCATCATGCCCCGTTCCTTCTTGGAGATGTCCTTTGTAACTCATTAACAGGCCAAAGGCCATGCAAGACAAAGCTTAAACCACACTTGCAGGTCCTCAATTTACTTAACAGATCACTTGAGTCTGGGTGTATGTCCCGTGGCTTGTCTCTGATTAACAGACTTCCTTATCTTAATTTAAAACATTCCGAGCCTTTAGACAAAGCTTCATTTCTTTAACCAATTACAAACCAAAGAATCTTTAAATCCACCTATGACCTATAAGCTGTAATACAGCCTGTAACCTGTAAGCCTATAAGCTTTGAGATGTCCCACCTTTTGGGGCCAAACCAATGCACACCTTCCATGTATTGATTTATGACTTTATGTGTAATTCCTGTCTCCCTAAAATGTATAAAACCAAACTGTAACCCAAACACAGTGAGTCCACTTGCTCAAGGCTTCTTGGGTGTGGCTCTGGGCCATGGTCCTCAAATTTGGCTCAGAATAAACCTCTTTAAACTGTTTTACAGAGTTTGGGTTATTTTCCATTGACAAAGTGCTGCTGCTTTTCTAAGATTTTGCCAGCCCACAATGATTTCTCCTTCCTCTGGACTCCCACTTGCACTGTCAGTGTTTCTCATTAAGTGGCTAATCACTGTCTGTGCCTCCCGCCAGCCCAGCACTACCTGACCTGGAAGCTCCTGGCCTGGCACAGAGTAGCTGCTGAGTAAATGTCTATGAACTGGCTAATGGCGCCGTAACTGCCATTTATTGTGGAATCTATAAGTCTGATAATCATGATGAAAACAATAGCATTCCTCTTCTTTTATTTAACCATTAAAGTCCCTGCAATATCTCAGACAGGCCAGGAAAAATTTTGAATTTTGAAATGGGCAAAAAGTTTTAATTGCTAGATGTCCTCTCTAGCACGCCCTTCTATGGTTTTCTCTGCCTTTTACTGACTTTGAGCTATTTTACAGTGTTGTAAATTGAAGAAAACTGGTAGTAATGCAAACGATGCTTGTCCATAGAAATGCAGATGAATTACGTCCTGTGGAATGCACCTGATGATTCCCCAGGACAGACCAGTTTTACATTTGCTTGAAAATTCATTTCATCGTCCCCATTGCCCGTATATTTCTCTTTCTTTCACTTCTCCTTTGAACTTGTTGTAACATCTTGCTAGTTCCTTTATTAATTAATGAATTAAATAAAGCCTCTGATATGTGTTCATTTTATATTTGTGTAAGATTCATGATTTTACCCTTTTAAAAAAGTACCCATTTATAGACATTATAAAGTGCTCAGAATGAAACATGTCTACCCAAGGTCCAAAGTAAGCATGTGAATCTCTAAACACAAATCCAAATGCGGTTGCTCAGCTATAAATTCCTGGAGTGTCTTCCACTTCAGACATTTTTTTTTTAATTGAGATATTATTCAGATAAGCACACAGTTCAGTGGTTTTTAGTATATTTACAAGGTTGTATAATCATCACCACTACCCAACTCTAGAATGTCTTCATCACCCAAAAAGAAATCCCATACCCAGTAGCAGTCCCTCCCTGCTCCCACCCCCGTCCCCGGGCAACCACTTTCTACCTTCTGCCTCTGCGTATTTGCCTCTTCTGGACATTTCACTTAGATGGAATCATACAATATGTAGCCTTTTGTATCTGGCTTCTATCACTTAGCATAATGTTTTCAAATTTAATCCATGTTGCAGCCTTAGTCAGTACTTCATTCTTTTTTATAGCCGAATGGTATTCCATTGAATGGATAAACATTTTTGTTTATCTATTCATCTGTTGGACCTTTGAGTTGTTCATTTTTTGGCTGTCATGAATAATGTTGTTATGAACATTCATGCACATGTGTTTTTGTGGACATATGTTTTCAATTCCCTTGTGACTATACCCAGGAGTGAAATTCTAGGTCATATGGTAACTCTATGTTTCACTTTTTAAGGAACTGCCAAACTGTTTTCAAAGTAGCTTCTTCACCAGTGATATAAGAAGGCTCCAATTTCTCCACATTCTGGTAGAAAAGATTTCTTTTTGCAAAAAAGAAAAAGAAAACACCTGAGAAAGTAAAGCTCTAAAGAGTAGATAAGGTAACTCTTGTGTAGTTACCATGTCACCCATCTCACAGGTCATTGGGAAAAGACTGTCCTGCACGGAGGACACTGGGCTCTGCTGAGTCTTTCCCAAGGAGCACCCTTATTCCTACATGCTGCAGCCCACATATGACAACAATTTCCAGATGAAAATGAGACTTTGCTTTGTCTCATTGGTCTTCTGTCCTGGCTGGCAGGGGGTGGAAATGGCTGGAAATGGGTGATTTCACACCTGCATCAAGTCGGACTTTCATATCCAGGTCTGGCTCACTGGCAGCTCAGAAATGTGGCAGCCCTCCTGTCCTTCAAGCCACCATCCCCCTGCGGCTCGACCTGGCTGGCTACTATTATCCTCCTTTCAAGCATTGGGAGCCTTAAGACTAAATTTCACTTAAATAATGTTGCTGTTTAAGCTAGCACATGGCTGAAGCCCAGGCCAGGTACTGAGAAAGTATGAGAATAAGAAACTCTCCAAGCTGCACCCAGATCTTTCTCCAGGCAACTTGCCGATGGCCATGTCACAGCTAACAAGGGTAAATGTGGGAAGTGAAGGCAGGGACACATGGTGTAGGCTGGTCAGAATTTTTGTGAGCCCAGAGATTTTATTGTTTGGCTTCCTCTTCCAGGGCACAAGCAGTGAGTGACAGGAGTAATGGAGCATGTCACGCTTCTCACACCCACCTGTGGCCCCTTCCAGTTCTGAGCGTGTCTCAGCCAGCCCCTGGGGGACAGTAACCGGGTTTGCTGCTCGAAGGCTGGGCTTTGGTGTGGTTTCACACCAGGCCTCTCAACTGTGCCTTTTTAAAGTTTTGTCACTCCCAACCAGCTGTTATTTCACTGCCTGTGGTTTTCTGTCTAATAGTCTATAAGGAGATTAATAGTCCTACGGCTGATGGGATCATGATTTTAACACGAGATTGCAGCCAGCACCACGTAGACACCGACAGGATTCTCTTGCAGGCTGAGGGTCCGTAGGACCTTGGAAAACTGAAATCGTCCTCCTCAGAATGGGAGTTCTGTTTCTTTGTGAGATGACAATATCAGTTCCCCTGTGTAGATTCTCTCAGCACAACAATAACGTCACACGAGTTCTGGCAGATCAGGTCCCCTCATGCCTGTTGAGTTGGTGTCTTTTGAACTGAAGAAATGAAAGAATTTGTTCAGAACAGTGTTTTTTGTGTATGGAGAGAAAAGGACAGCTGTTTGCACGTTGGTCTTTTTAGTCACTGCGATGGTCTGAATGTATCCCCCAAAGTCCATATGTTGAAGCTTCATTGCCAATGTGATAACATAGGTGGGGCCTTTAGGAGGTGATTAAGCCATGGGGGTGGGGCCGTCGTGGATGGGATTAGAGGGCTTTAATCCAAAGCGTTTGGGAAAGTGAGTTCACCCCTTTCTTCTCCTTTTGTCCTTCTGCCTTTGGCCACGTGAGGACACAGCGTTCACCCTTTCTACCACGTGAGGACATGGCAGGAAGGTCCTCAGCAGAATGCCAGTGCCTTGATCAGTGCGTCTAGATGAGCAATAAATTTCTATTATTTATAAATTACCCAGTCTACGGTAATTTGCTATAGCAGTGCAAATGGACTAAGTTATTTCGTGATTCTCAAACACACCAGCTCATTTGCAGATGGGTCTGATGGGCACAGACAGTGACCACTCTGTATGTCCCCACCTCTGGGTGGTAGAATCCTCCAAGCCCCGAGACTCTCCTCTCTCCCTCTTGAGTCCTGCCCTGACACTCCCTCCACTGGACTCTGTTCTCATTACCTGGGGGGCTCCTTTCTGCTCAGAACTGCTATTTGGGGCCATAACTCCTCTCTGTGCATGTTTAGGCTCCTTGGCTAATGTATAAAGGAAGGAGAGAAAGGAATAAATATTCACTGGATGTATGACTTTGTGTGTTTGATCTCATTTGACCTTGAGAAATAGGTATTATAATCCCATTTTACAGATGCAGAACCTGAGGCTCCATATGGCTTAGGTCATTTGCCCAAAGTCGCACAGCTCATGGCCAAGGTTGGCTTCAAACCCAGGTTTGGGTGATTCCAAATCTCATGCTTGCTCTACCAAACTGTACTTGGGGATAAACACTTTAGAAATTCTCTCTCATGTGTCTTAGTTTGCTCACACTTCAGCACAGTATCTTGCTCTGTTAAACACTTGAGGTTTGTGTTGCCAATGAAGGCTCTCCGATAGATACATGGACATAATCTTGAACCCTAGAAGCCATGCATAATATATCAGGTCATGTCAGGCCAACATGAGATCAATATTACAAGATCATAAACAAAGACATAATTTTAAAGCCTAAACTAGCTTGTCATGAACACATCTTTCCATTTCCAACTGGATTCTAACCCAACCATATTAGGTTATGTTAAGCCCTGCATATATGGGGAAACCCATTTTCCCCTAAGCCAATTAACCGGGTCATCTTTCCCAATTATTGCTGTAATCAAGCTAATGTGTTATTAAGAAGACTGAAATAATTGTTTATGATCTGGTTACTTTGGTCAATGAATAATTGAATTGAGTGACCAACCATTAAAGAAAATCTAATCCATGGCTATGCACTGAGTCAGTCCACAAATGGTGTGGTGGAACAGGAAATTATATTACTGAATTTTAGGGCTAAGAGGAGTATTATGATGTCACCTACTACAGCCTTGCACATCAGATCAACCCAAATGCTAGCCGTCTCTGCATTCCTTCATACTTTCCAATATGCTCTGTCCTTGGTGGCCTTTTCCTTTCCTAGAATGGCCCATGTGCACTCCCAACTGTGCTAGTTCCAATTGTCTCCTACTTATCCTTTGGACCTACACTCAATTTTAATTTCTGGAGGGAAAGCTTTCCTGAAGCCTCTAATATGTACAGCATCATAATCGGCCCTACATACCAACTATCACAGTTACAATTGATACTCAATGTCTAATTAATGTCTGTCTCCTCTACTAGTTTAAATGCCACAAGGGCAAGAATTTTGGGTTTTGGGGGTTTTGTTTTTGTTTTGTTCTTCATTGTATCTCTAGCGCTGACCAGAGTACAGACACATAGTAGGTGCTCAGTAAATACTGTAGATTGAATAACTAAACAGAAGCATGAATAAATGAAGGGGGGAGACAAATAATATTTATTGAGGACCTGCTCTGTGTTAAATCCTCACACCAATTTTATGGGAAAGGCATCCCCCCTACACACACATCTTTTTTCAGAAGAGGAAACAAATTTGAAGGGATTGATTTCTTCCTGGTAAAAACTTGAACCCAGACCTATTGTAACATAAAGTATAAGAACATCAGTCCACTGCTTTTTCCACTATAATAATTATCCACTTCAATTCAGAATTTCATTTCCTGTTCATAGTAAGTTTGTCTTTTTAAGAACAGCTGTGACACTTAAAGGGAAAATTTTTTATTTCTTTCTCTAATACATTCAACGAATTTCTTTAAGCAATGGAGTCTTCTTCAATAATACTGTTTGCTTTTTTTCAATTTGCATAATCTCATGGCTAAAGAGATACTAAAAATTATAAGTGATAAGAAATAAAAAATAAGTAGGCTTTCACTCAATAGATTACTTAAAAAGTCAAGAATAAGTTGGGGGGGGCCTTTTCTTCAGAATTAAAATATGATTTCAGTGCTTCAGATAAACTAAGAATTCTCTCAACTGCATTTGTTAGAGAGATCTGATGGGCTTCTTTTTTTTTCTTTTGAGACAGAGTCTTGCTCTGTCACCCCAGGTAGAGTGCAGTGGCATCATCATAGCTCACTGCAACCTCAAACTCCTGGCTCAAGCGATCCTACTGCCTCAGCCTCCCGAGTAGCTGGGACTACAGGTGCGTGCCCCCACGCCCCACTCATTTTTTCTATATTTTTTCTATTTTCTCTCTCTTGCTCAGGCTGGTTTCGAACTCCTAAGATCAAGTGATCCACCTGTCTCAGCCCTATGGGCTTTTGAATGCAAAAGAATGAAAGAATACTAAAGGCCGACAAAATCACAAAAATCCTTTAATTGTTCAGTTCAAACAATATAAATGCCAAAGTACAAGAATTTCATGACAATTACTTCAATGTCAATAGAAAGGGCATCAGATGCTGTAGTAATGAGTAGCAATGTTCAGAATATGAGCGGGAGCCAACACTTCCCACGGCATCATTCATGCTTCGCTTCAACATTGAATAAGTATTGTCTGTACCTTTATGCAAATATTCACTAAAGTTTGTATTTGTATTACTTTCTCCCAAAGCAGTAAAATTTTTCTCATTAAGTCCTAATGCAACCCAAGGGTCTCTGCAAAAATTTGCTATTATTTTTGAGCTCTCATCTGGAAGGGATTTTATTCACAGTAGCCTTATAAGCAAGGTCTTTTATGATAACAAAAAAAAATTGAACAAAGAGAAACTTTTTTTCTACATCGTGATTACTTGCATCAATGGCTATGCCTTAAAAAGATCTTTGATAATCTCCATAATAATAAATGGAGCTAGGACATTTTTTTGTGGCCGTAGATTTCATCTTGGACCTTGAAAATTTGCCTGCAATTTTGGAATCTGTAAATACTTCTGGTAGCAGTACATTCAAACAGTCTTTTGAGCCGAAGACTAATATACAGTGTGGAAGGAGCTGCTACAAGGCCATCTCTTATTTGCCTCCTTGTCTTCCTGCGAGGCTGTTAAGAGACAGTTCCTCATTGTCTCCTGGATTCTGACAAGGCATGAGGTTTTCTGTCTCACTCCTACTTAGGTACAGCTGCAGGCTATGAAACTGCTTCGCTGCAGCACAGCATGGGCTCTTCAGCAACAGGATGTTCCACCATTCACGTTGCAATATTGTTCTGGTGCACTTTTGTTCTGATGTTGTCCTGTGGAACAAGGAACACAAAGAGCTGGGACTCTTGCTTTTGCTATGTGAGTAATAAACTATTTAAATCATATAAGAGGTCATTGTTTCTTTACCAGCTGAATATGTCAGCCTTTCTTGACAACCCCCATGCTAAGTCTAAGTCTCTTTCCAGGACAGAGCATACACTGATCCACAGGAAACACTTAGTCTTCCCCTGGACAAATTGGGAGGGAGGGCTGATTCCAACACAGCAACAGCAACTCTCTTTTTCTCTACATCGAAACAGGTAGCCAACAATATCAGTCAGCTATGACCACAATGATGCTGCAGAATAAACTCCCCCAAATCTCCATGGCTTAAAATAACAACAGTTTATTCTCATACCTGTGGGCTGGTTGGAACAGCAGGTCTATTCTGAGAGTCTATCATTCTCCTTCGACCCAGGGTCTAGCCAGGCATGTTCTTTTCACAACAAAGACAGAGGCACAAAGAAAGGGAGCATGCTCCCCATGCAAGCACATTCCAAACCCCTGCTTCAATCCCACCTACTAGCATCCCCTTGGCAAATTGAGTCATATGGTAGAGTGATAAGTCAAGGGGCAGAGGAGCTGTACTCGACCGATAGGGATGGAGAGGGAAGGACTGATTACTTTTAAAAAATAATCTAATCTTCTACATTCAAGAACCACTGTATCCTCTAAATTCAGGGAACACAAGACAAGCTCTCCAGGAAGCATCCCTGACCCTCCTCTTGGGGAAGAAATGGTGGGTGGGACTCACAGCTCAGCTCTCTTCAAAGAAATCCTTGTCATAAATGCGCCCTTCATCTCTACAGATCTAGACCCTTTTATATTCCTGATAAAGATTAGGAGAGTAATTGACTTTTGGTTCTCTCCTTTGAAAGAAGGGTGATCTGTTTTGCAACTCATTTTGATATCTGATATCTACTGCATAAGGGTCTCTGCCAAATCTTCCATTTTAACATCTCTTTACATAACCAAAACCTGCAAATGTACACAGCAATGACCAACTTTGGAGCTTTAAAAAGAAATTTTAATTTTAGTGAAACAGGGAATTTGCCATCCCTCCTTATAATCTCCTGTTGGTTCAGTTTTGAAAAAATAGGAAGCTGCATACTTAAGAATCCTAGAAAAAGTGGTAGAGAGAATGAATTTCTGGTAGCAGAGCCTCCCCCCATTAGTACTTTTTCTGGTTTTTCCAGTAGGGAGAACTCACAACCCTTCTCTGTTCAGGCATCATCAGCCCAGAAATTTGGTCTTCTTGTGCTGTAAGTATATAGTGCAACTGGAGAATATTTCACTATACTTCCTACTTGAAAATTAACGTCTAATACTTCTTGTACATGTATGAACAAAACATACATGTACAAGATGCTCCTCCTCCTTCCTCCAGGCCTGCTTCTCAGATTGAGCAAAGTAATGTGAAGCAGAGACTAGAGGAGGCTTTAACTAGGGCACAAATGAAATGGGAAGGGGAGGTAGAAATATTCTCAACAGAAGAAACAGCAGTGTCTCCTTCAACCATGCTTTGGAACCTTGAGCAATGGCGGTGGAAATAGGCCACACGCTGTAAAAATTGGGATGCAGCTTGAGCCATATTCTCCGACTGCTGATTGGTGTACTTTGACTGGGGATAAACGTATGTTAACTCATTAATTATGCACTCACTGAGACGGTAAATTTGATTAAAAGCATATTTCAAGGAATTGGACTTTATAGGCTTTTAAGAAAGACGGTTAGAATAAGATTGCTAGGTTAATGGCTTACAGGCGTTATCTTTTCTACTGGACAAAATTATTTGCATCTCTACTGAGCAAGACCTACAAGTTAACATTAATAATAAATAGCATAGCCATAAACAATACATTCCAGGCCAAGATGTCTCAGCCCAAGAAAAGAAAGGTTGGGGGTGGAGCGGCGGCGAAGGAAGGGAGGGACAGGAAGGCGGCAGGGAGCGGGAGGCGGCCCTGCAGCGACCCCCAAGGACTAAGCGCAAGCAGGACCAGCTGTACTAGGAGCGGTACTCGGACGCAGCGGTCCAGAAGGAGATGATCGCAGACCGGGTCCGCACCGATGCCTACCGCCTAGGCATCCGGCGGAGCCGGGGAGCACTGCGGGACAAGGCGGTGCTGGACGTGGGCGCGGGCACCGGCATTCCAAGCATCTCCTGTGCCGGGCCAGGGGCGGGCGCGTGTACGCGGTGGAGGCCAGCGCCATGTGGCAGCAGGCCCGGGAGGCGGTGCGGCTCAAGGGCTGGGAGACGGGGCACCTCCGGCAGGGGCGGGTGCAGACAGTGGCGTTGCCGGAGCAGGTAGATGCCGTCGTGAGCGAGCGGATGGGCTACGGACTCCCGCACGAGTCCACGCCGAGCTCCGTGCTCAAGGCGCAGACCAAGTGGCTGAAGGAGGGCGGTCGGCGGGCTTCTCCTGCCAGCTTCCTCCGAGCTCTTCGTGGCCCCCACCAGCGACCAGGGGCTGGAGAGGCGCCTCGGCTTCTGCAGCCAGTTGCAGCAGCGCCACGGTGTGGACGTGAGCTGCCTGGAGCGGGAGCGGGAGGCCGGCGGGGGTGGGGGCCGGCGCTTCCCGCAGCTGCTATGGCTCGGCGCGCACGCACGGCTTTGTCATCTGGGTCCAGGTGACCTTCCCCGGAGGGGACTGGGAGAAACCCCTGGTCCCCACCACCTGGCTTTTTCACCCGGCCACCCACTGGAAGCAGGCGGTGCAAGTGGAGCGAGACACGGACGCTCCGCGCCGCTGCCGTCTCGGGACCGGCCCCGTCGCCTGCGCGTGCTGCTGCGCTACACAGTGCGGGACCAGGAGGAAAAGGCCAAAGACTTTGCCATGCGAGACTGAGCGATGCCTTTTCTCCCGGCTCCCTCCCAAGGCGGCCTGAGCTGCGTGGAGAGGGTAGGGAGGTCGGAGGGGAAAGGGAGCTCCCACATGCACGTAGGGGGCGACGCCTCTGTCTCCCTTTTCCCTGGCGGCTGGGCGGGGAGAGCGATTTCAGTGTCCGCGGGAGCGGATTCTTCTGTCGGTGTTTCTTTAAAAGGGGATCCCCCTCAACGACGCCTGCAGCGCGCTGACGAATGGGCTCTCGCGCCTCAGAAGCACGCAGTACCAAGCGCTCACATGGCAATTTCTTTCGTGGGAAAAATAAGCAGGAATGAAAATGTCAGGCTATGAAGGGTCCACGCACATTGCTGGCACCTCACGCCGTTTCTAAGCCTGAAGCCGGGGAGGAGGATAAAAGGGTTCATTTAGACTCCACAAATCTCCAGTATGACTTTCTCTCTCCAGAGCTACGCTTTCTCAGTCTCTGAATTCCCTCTGTCCCTAGGGGCCTCCAGGCCATGGTGCTTCTTCCTCATTGTTTTCTAAATAAATTTCACTGCTGATAATGAAGGGGAGGAGACGAGGAAACAGTTTCAATTCTGTTCTCATTCTCTTACTACTTTCATAGGATGCTAAAGTTAATGAACACATTAATCCATTAAGTAAAATGGACTTTATGTAATTGCACAACTCACCTAAGAAATTCAGATGGTACATTTAGGAGAAAAGAACCTGAAAAACAGCAAGGTAGTATGATTTTTTAAATGATTGTCTTTACTATTAAGACAACCAAGAAGATGTTTTATGTATGTTCTGTAATAAATATTTGTGTAATTCCTATGAAACAGGCTGGTGGAAGAGGTTTCTGAACCTAACCCAAGGGCTTATTCATCACCTTGGGTAAATTATTTAAGCTCACTTTATTAAGGAAAATACTTTCCCAGCTAGAAAAGTGCACTCATTCTCATCTAAACTCTCATTTATAGGGATCGTGTGACTTGGCCTACTTACAAGTAGTGAAAGTTCCATTTTTAGGGTTTTTGTTTATTGTGGTTTTGTTTGTTTGTTTTGCTTTTTAGCTCAGCCAAATGTGAAAGTTGTGAATCTAGGAAAATCACTTGTAATGAAGTGTGAGTCATGTAATCAAATTTATTTCACTGTTTCCCTCCTTATCCCTGTAGCAAATAAACATTGGCAATTCTAACTTTTTATAGATAAAAAAAAAAACAGTACATTCCTATAGACAGTTAAATAATCTTTGGGTGGGCTTGTTAAACCATGCCCAAGTGTGTCTTTGAAAGGCTGTGTTGTACTCTCTTAGTCTTTATACAAGTTTTGGATAATTTTTCTTAGCAACCATATCTGAGCATGTTTGCTCACCTGTGGGTGAGCCTTGGTGAAATTCTCTTTGCACAGGGATTGAGAAGCCTCCTGGGAAATGACCGATGCTGTTCCCACGAGGGAGCTGAGACACATAGGGTCAGGTCAGGCTGCAGCTTATCAAGGGCAGAGCAACAGAGCTGGGTGCTGGCAATGAAGCCATGCATTGTCTGTAGAGAGTTTAACACCAGTTAAATTAAATGACTAACTAAAAGTTAGTCTGCTTTTTATAATCACTGTGCACCAGCAAGTCTAAACAACATGATCGATAAAATACTCATCCTCTCTGGGCCAGACCACTCCCATCTGACTCCACCTAGGAGGAGACATCTGGGAACCAAACGGAAGGCCCCGCAGAAGCACACTGGCAGTGGGCTAGGAGAGAGAGCGCGTATCCCAAGGGAAGACGAGTTAGATTAACCCAGAAACAAAGCTTTGCCTCTCAGTGATCTGATCAGGCAGGAGACTCTGGGTACATCATTGCTATGTGTCAAATTGCATCCCCCACAAAATTCACGTGCTGAAGTCCTAACCCCCAGTACCTCAGAGTGTGACCTTGTTTGAAAATCGGGTTGTCTCAGATGTAAGTAGTTAAGGTGAGGTCATTAGAGTAGGCCCTGATCCATTACGACTGGTGTTCTTATAAAAAGGGAAAATTTGGACATAGAGACACAAGCAGGAAAAGCAGCATGTGAAGGCAGAGATCAGGGCGACGCTTCAGCAAGCCAAGGAATGCCAAAGATTGTAGGCCCCATAAACTAGAGAAGAGGTGTAGAACACATTCTCCTTCACAGCTCTCAGAAGGAACCAGCACTGCAAAGACCTGATCTTGGACTTCTACCCTCCAGAACTGTGAAATGATAAATTTCTGTTGTTTAAGCCACCTACTTGTAGAACTTTGTTATGGCAGCCCTAGCAAACAAATTCAGTAGCTTTAAGGTCTGGTGTAGCACTTACCACACTGACAGTCATTGTCCAAATACTATGCACTGCAGCTGCTAAGACCAAAGTAGTTGGGCATAGGAGTGAGGGTATATTTCACTTAAATTTATAAAGTTCTTTATAGCTCAAGAAGCCATTTAACCTATAGTAAGTCATTTGATCTTTAGAACATCCTCGTATGGTAAGTTGGCCAACTATTATTCCCATTTTTCAAAGGAAAAAAATCTGAATTTCAGGAAGATTAAAGAATTTGCTCAAGAACACAGAGCTTGTAAGAAACACAGGCAGGATTTGAACCCAGACTGTCTGATCCTGGGGCCAATTTTCTTTCCATTGTGTGGTTCTTGGAAAATGCATCATATTCTCTCCTCTTAACCTCTCATTGCGTGATGATTGTATAATTTCCTAGTTCTGCAGGGTCTAAAACAGAATTATGACAACTTAAATATTCTTCCCCTGTCTCATCATAAAGCTAATATGTTTATCTCAAAGGCTGGGCAGATTTATGGTAACTGAACAGTCCGTGTATTTGGAATGACTTCTACAAATTCGGGTACCAGTTGAAATTGATTTGGCCAATTCATATACCCCACACCTGATGTGCTAGCACGGGAGGCTGTAAGAGGAAGACATAGCTGCAAACACAAGGTGATTTTGTGGGTACTTGTTCTTAGTCACAAAGCTGTAAGGTTAAAGAGGTTTCATAGATATTGCCTCCACTGCATAAACTATCTTTCCTAGGCATTGGAAACCCATCACATGGTTTTCTTGTTCTATTAATACTCATTAATCAGGACTTGTCCTAAGGGATGTCAGACAAGGGATATATTGATATAAATTGCACCAATGGAACAAAATCTTTCTGGGAAAATTGGGACATGGACCGGGAGTTGAAGATTAATATGATCAACAAATACTAGGATATGCCAAGTAGGGAAAAAAATGGACAAATGCAGGTAAGTGCATTGTAATATATAGTTAGGGTATAATGTCATACACTGTTATCCTTGTGACTCCTAGAATTTCATTCATTCTTCAAGCATTTATTAAGTACCCATTAGGTGCCAGGCACTTTTCTATGCACTGAGACTCAGCAGTGAATAAAGCAAAGTTCTCACTCTCCTAGGTCTTAAACTGTAATGAGGAAGGCAGATAATATACTAAGAAGTATGTGTGCCATATACCAGATAGTAATATAGGCTATAAAGAAAGTAAAGCCAAGTAAGGGGAAGACCTTGGTAAAAAGGTTATATTTACTAGTAATCTAAACAAAGTGAATCATGAACACATGAATGTCTAGGAGAAAAGCTTTTGAGGCAGAGAGAGCAGTAACTGCAAAGGCCCTGGGGTAGAAGTATGGTTGACATAGGAAGGTGGCCAGGGTGGAAATGCTCAGCACATGATTATTGATCGAATGATCATGGCAAGTGTAAGGGACTAAGAAAGGACTAGCATGTTTTGAGTTCAAGATTTATATTATGGACTGAAGAGGGAAAGATCATCCAGAGCATACATTGGCCTAAGCTCCTATGGTGATTTAATTTTTAGCTTTGTATGTCTTCCAGGAAATCACAATGCCTTGGAAAAAGCAAACATAAAAGCTTTCATCATTGACCTCTGTCCCAGTGTCTGACCCGACTCTAAGGGCTTATGAACATGGTTTCACTGAATTCTTATAACAACACTTGGAGGTAGGTATTATTGTCCCCTTTTTTAGATGACGAAACTGAGGCTTCCAAAGTTTAAATGAAGCTTCTAAACTAGGAGCAGGAGGACTCAGTGAGGTGTGCCTGACTGCAGAGCCCTGGCTCCCAAACACAAAACTTTACCCTCTGTCCATATGTCTTACGGTTTCATCTCAAAAGAATCTAAAGACATGCAACGTTCCATCCTATTCCCAAGCTCCGTAATGTTGGAGGTGGAGTACATAAATTCCTAGATCTACACAAGATACACCCCTATGATGAAGGGGCTTTTTGTCCCTCCCTCCCTCTGGAGCACATGTTTGGATTTGTTTGTTCACGTACTTATTAAGCATGTACTGGCTACCTGCTGTGGGTCTAGGCCCTCTGCTGGGAGCAAATATGGAAACGATGCAGCCCTGCACCTATAAGGCCCCAACAGGGAAAGTGCCAACATTGTGGGGTTTTAGGAAGACCTCCAAGGACCCTCCCATCAAGAAAGAGATGATACTCTGAAATTTAGCAGTTCAAGGAGAGATTAACACAGGACCTATTTACAAAGGAGTAAGCAAGAGAGGGGTAAACCACAAGGGATAGTGCAGGACTCTGGGGCACTAAGGAAGAATAATCTTCCGGCAAGGATAGACATTGCTGATTCCTGCTAGGATATTGAAACTGGGTTTGAAATAAGTTTTTCTATTTTGAAAATGTTTACTGCCAAATCTGTGTATGTGAATGCCCCTAAGATTCCGTTTTTGGTAAATGCTAGACAAGGGCATTTTCACAGTGTTTTTTTTCCCCCTTGCTCCTTTTTCTATCAACATCAAACACCTCTTGTTAACAGTAGCCTTCTTCAGTGATTTCAGTTACCTTCACTGGAACATTCTACAATGCTTCACTGCTGTTTGCAGCTTCCCCAAGGACTTCACTTTTATGCCAACCACTTCTATTCCTAAAGTGATCAAACCATCTGTTGCTTGCAATGAACACTTTTTCCTCCATTTCATCAAGAGGTCCTAGTTTTCAACATTTCAGAAACACACAGAAAGTATTGCTTGGCTCAGAGGTGCATGAGTTTTCTATTGTTGCATAACAAATTACCTTCAGAACTTAGAGACTTCTCAAAAATTATCATCTCACAGTTTCTATGAGGCAGAAATTCAAAAAAGGTTTAGCTAGACAGCTCTGGCTCTGCATCTCTCACAACAATATAGTCAAAATGTGGGATGGGACTGCTTGCAAGATGGCTCGCTTACACTGCTGTTGACAGGAAGACCCAGTGCCTTGCCATGTAGGCCCCTCCATGGGCTTCTTGATGTGTCCTCAAGCCATTATGCTGTCTTCCTCCAGGGTGAGTGACCCAAGAGAGAAAGGCTGAAGTTGCAGTGCCTTTTATGAAGTTACCCACCATCACGTCCAACACATGCTAGTCATTGGAAATGAGTCACTAAGTCCTTGTACTCAAGGAGATCAGAATTAAACTTCACTTCTTAAAGGGAGTAGCATCATAGAATTTGTAGACATACTTTAAAGCCATCAGCATCAGTATATGGATTCACTGCTCATACAACCATTAAATTAAAAGACTTACTGTCTCATAAGTCAGTCCACTATGTTTTCTTATCTCCCAATTTCAACTGATTGCATTGGCCTGACGTCCATCACCTCACCACCAGCCTCAGTGGTCTCTGGCTATTACTAGAGGAATATCTTTCATAATGAGAAAACACATAAAAGCCGGGGAATAAAAATAGAGCCATGTTAATGGTGGGAGGCTATATTTATCAATGATAAAGCCAAATATCATTATCTACAAAGGCCTGTACCAAGTGCTCTGCTGAGTAAGAGTACAAATGCTGATTTCTTCAGAATTAAGCCCAGCCTTTTGGAGGGTTAACTGAATTAGTCAGTCCCTCTAGGCTAAGTTTAATAAAACATTTATCAACAGATATGAAACAGCTCGAAGTTGTAATAAATTTTGGAAATCCAGTCATACCACATATCTGCAGAATACTAGAAAATGGTCCTTTGTGAAGGTTAAAGATGAGATGGGGAAGAATGGAACAGAAACACTCAGGTTGACCAATGACTTAGTAGAAATGAGTGTAGCAGATATGTTCCTACGTTTTTCTTTCACAATAGGTTGTGACGACTGTCTCACCTTAAACCAACACCATCACTCCACCATTGCAGCTGTTAAGTAGAATAGTCATGTGCTTACATTTTTTTTTAAATTTCAGGCTATTACAGGGGTACAAACGTTTTGGTTACAGGAATTGCTTTTGTACAGTTTGAGTCAAAGTTATAAGTGTGCCCATCACCCAGATAGTGTACATTGTACCTGTTAGGTGTGAATTTACCCATCCGCTCCTCCCCCTCCCACCTGCTTGATTTCTGTCTAGTTTTACTTCCACATGTGCACATGAGTGTTGATCAATTAGTTCCAATTTAATAGTGAGTACATGTGGTGTTTGCTTTTCCATTCTTGTGATACTTCACTTAGAAGAATGGTCTCCAGTTCTATCCAAGTTGTTACAAAAGGTATTAGTTCACCTTTTTTTCATGGCTGAGTATACTCCATGGTATACATATTCCATATTTCTTGGGTTGATTCCACATCTTTGTGATTGTGAATTGTGCTGTAATAAACACTTGAGTGCAAGTGTCTTTTTGATAAAATGACTTTTTTTCCTTTGGGTAAATACCCAGTAGTGAGATTGCTGGATCAAATGATAGGTCTAATTTGAGTTCTTCAACGTATCTCCATACTGCTTTCCATAGAGGTTGCACTAGTTTGCAGTCCCAGCAAAACTGGATAAGTGTTCCTTTCTCTCTGCATCCATGCCAGCATCTGTGGTTTTGGGACTTTTTGACAAAAGCCATTCTCACTGGAGTTAGGTGATACCTCATTGTGGTTTTGATTTGCATTTCCCTGATGATTAGAAACGTTGAACATTTCTTCATGTTTATTGGCCATTTGTCTATCGTCTTTTGAAAAGCTTCTGTTCATGTCTTTTGCCCACCTTCTAATGGGGTTGTTTGATTTTTTTCTTGCCGATTTGTTTGAGTTCTTTGTAGATTCTGGTTACTAGCCCTTTACCGGCTGTATAGCATGCAAATATTTTCTCCTATTCTGTAGGTTGTCTGTTGGCTCTAATGATTGTTTCCTTGGCTGTGCAGAAGCTTTTTAATTTAATCAGGTCCCATTTATTTATTTTTGTTGTTGCTGTGATTGCTTTGGGGTCTTCTTCATAAATTCTTTGCCTAGGCTTCGGGGATTTGTGGGACTATAAAAACAGATCTAATATTTGCGTGATAAAATATCCTCTGGGAAAAAGAGGATGAGGCTGAAAAATTACTTAGGGAAATAACAACTAAAACTTCCCAAATTTGGTAAAAGACAAATTTACAAACTTGAGACGGTGAGTGAAATCCAAACAGGGCAAATCAAAAGAAATCCACGTCAAGACGAACTATAGTCAAACTTCTGAAAACTAAAGACAAAGAAAAAATATTCAAAGCAGCTAAAGAAATGACACCTTACCTTTAGAGCTGTGGTCCCCAAACCCTGGGCCACAGACTGGTACCGGTCCACGACCTATGAAGAACGAGGCCACACAGCAGGCGGTGAACGCAGGTGAGCAAGAGAAGCGTCTTCTGTATTTACTCCCTATCGTTCCCATCACTACCAGAGCTCCGCCGCCTGTCACATGAGCAGGGGCATTAGATTCTGCCTCATGGTGAGCTGTATAATTATTTCATTATATATAACAATGTAATAATAACAGGAATAAAGTGCACAATAAATTATTGCACTTGAATCATCCCGAAACCGTCCCCCACCCAACCTAGTCCATGGAAAAACTGTCTTCCATGAAACCAGTGCCTGGTGCCAAAAAGGTTGGGGACCACTGCTTTAGAGGAAAATCAATTCAAAGACAGTTGATTCCTCATCAGAAACCATGGAGACCAGACAGAAGCAGCACAACATTATGCAAAGGTTGAAATAAAAGTTCTGAAACCAGAATTTTACCTTCAGTGAAAATATCATTCAGGAATGAAAGGAAAATCAATATGTTCTCAGATGAAGGAAAACTAAGAGAATTTGTTGCCAGCAGATCTGTCCTTTAAAAAAAATGGCAAAAGGAAGTTCTCTAAACAGAAATCAAATGATAAAAGTAGGAATCATGGAATACTGGGAAGAAAGAAAACACTAAACAACATAAAAGTAAATATAATTGACTTTCCTCTTCCTCTTGAGTCTTCTAAACTATGTTTGATAGCGGAAACAAAATTTGTAACATTGTCTGATGTAGCAAGAAAATGGTATCCAGTACAATTATGAGGTGCCACAAAGAATTCTTAATAAAAATTTTAGATCCACGATTAAAGGAAAGGGTTGATAGCTGATTTTTTCCTTTAGTTTCACTGATGCCTACGACTAACTCAAAGAATTGTTAGGAGTATATATGCAATGGTTCCATGATAAAGAAGAATTTCCAGCCAAAGATTTGTACTAGACCAAGAACTTGTACCTGATCACTGAAATTGTTTAAATTATTTATCAAGAAATGAGGACCCCATAGTGATAAGATGCAGCTGCACTGGAGAAGAGGAGCTTCTCCTGTGTCCCTCAAAAGGCTGTTTGATAAACTATGTAAAAGTCGAAGAGCCCCTGGAGCTGATGGATTCCCTGCCCCTGATGGATTCCCTGCCCTGAGATGGTCTATGCACCCAGCTTCAAGCCCCATCACCACGCATACACACAATGTGAAGGAACTGGGAAATTCAAATCTGCACCTGAAAATCACAAAACCTCTTCTATGTTGTTGTGCATGGTTTTAATCTCCACCTGTATCTATTCCTCATGCTAAACCAACTTCAAGTTGGGTGAAGTGTATTGTGTTTTGTGAGTTTGATTGTTGCTCCAAACCCAAGACCGCTGCTGCGGAATGGGCGTTGCACAGAAATATCACTTGATTTCCTATATATCTGATATAACCAATTACAAAGTATATTGCAGGACAACATCCTTTAACAAAAACAAAAGTATAAAATGCTACCAAGAAATGTGCATCAATATTTAATGATATTTAATGGCAAAGGTGAAGTGAGATCAGCATTTTCTAAATCTTCTTTGGCAGGAATCTAATATACTCTTTCGGGAAAAAAATTCTGATATTTATTTAAAAGAATCTTTAACATGTTTCTGTCTCTCTAACCATTCATTCCATGTCTAAGACTGTATCTTAATGAAATAACCAACGTCTAGACAAATATTTATGGACAAAACAACCCTTCACAATGTTGTAATAAACATTTTAAAGGTAAATAAATATGACTTACTATTAATGGCCATTAAAAATAATGTTTTTGAAGAATATTAAATGGCTTAAGCTTAGATTCAAGAGAAAAAGCTAAAGGAAAAAATGAGAATTCAAAACTGCACAGAGAGCATGATTCCAACTGTGTTATATGTACATGCACCATACCCAAACACATATGCTGGAGGAAATGCACTGAAATATTGACCATGTTCTTTCATGGCTAATTTTTGTTTTCTTTTTACACCACTAAAATTTAATCTCCATGAGAGGAAAAAACACATCCGTCTTGTTCACTGCTATATTTTGAGCATGACTCATAATAATAGGTGCTAAATAAATAATCTTAATGAATTTTTATTTTCTCCTTTTCTAAAATAAGTATTCTTCTTAATACAACAAATTCAATTATTAAAAAAAGTGTGTGCGGTGTGTGCATATATGTATAAAATCTATACTTGAGTAAATTCTATACACTGATTTATAAATAGGCTAATTTCTGTATATGGGAATTTATATATCATATAATTCTAATCCAAAAGATTTTGCTCCTAATCTCAAGCCTGTGCACCTACAACATGAAACTTTTATTAGTTATTTCCTTTGCTCAGCAAAGAACATTTAGGAAGTATGTCTATTTCCAGAATCTCTCTGACTTTACACTTCCCATTACTTTCAATTTCCACACCAAAAAATATAGTTAGATAGGCAGATAGATAACATAACATAAGGGGATGAGCTTGGGCATTTATTAATGAAATGTGGTCATAGAGATAAGAATTTTTTGTTTCATAAACATATAAAGTATATTTGAAATAAAGTTGTAAGATATTATCAGGATTGTCTACAAATAGGAGATTCTCCATCAAAATGCATTCAGTAATACACGTGGCACATTGTGATCCTCCAGGGAAAAGTGAGGCCCAAAGAGCAGATGTTGACAAAACTCTTTGATTTTAATGGTGGAGGCCAAACCAATTTAAGCAAAAGGTATTTAATAATTTACTGAATCAGGAAGCCAAGGATACATACAGCTTCTAGCACAGTAAGATCCACGGGCTCAAACTAGATTATCAGGGCTCTTTGTCTGTATCAGCTTACAGAAGGGAGCCATGTTGTTGAAGGGACGGCCCTGGGGGGGCTCCGAGATGGTGGGAGAGGGGGAGAGGCAAGCCGATAGGGTAGGAAATGGTGCACTGAGAAATGGGAATCCAAGGGAGGAAGGGGCTCTCCTGGCAGAGAGTCACCCAGTGGTGAGGGTGAAAGGCGGGCAGGTAAGGGGGTCATCAGGTCAGGTGAGAGGATGGAGGCGGGAGGTGGAGAAGGCTGGGCAGGGGTCTGCTCATATCTCCCCTGCAGGGCTTGCTGAACAGCTGAAGGACAAAGTGGATGAAGACTCTGCCCGAGAAACCGTACACTCCGAAGATGACACAGACGGAGCAGCATCTTCCAGGATCTCCCAGAACAGGACTTTCATGACTTCAGTCATTGCCGTATTACACATGCCACAGAGGGGGTCTGGACATAGTGCTTTACGGAAGTTCATGATGTCATCATCCTCACCACAGGGACTGCAGAAGACAGGAGGGACAAAGCTGCAGCCAGGACCAGAACAAGGAAAGGGGGGCCTGCTTGCCTAGCTGGGATGGGGCCACCTGAAGCCTGCTACACCCTCACCTTGCCCCCACCCACGATTTCACAACACATTCTAGGGCCTCTCCCCAAGGCCTTTGTTCACATACCCATTCCCATGACTCTGGTAGGGTGCACTGAAACCCCGAAATGCATAGAACATGCTTTGAAAAGGGGCCAGGAAAGAAGGGGAAAGATGAATCACCTTGTGAGTATAGAAAGCATCCTCCTTTCCTCCTCGGCTTCTCTGTGGCAAATTCTCCGACCTGGGAAACCAGGGGATGAGGTCATATATGAGGAAGGTAGAAGTATAAGGATCCTACAGGAGCCCCTTTATGGGAGGCCCTTGGGATTTTAAACCCTGACAGCCCCGAAAATCAGCAGGCAAGGTCAAATGGTCAACGATGATATGAACAAGGTTCACATGTGTATGTGGCCTCCTTTATAAAGTACTTTCACGTCCATTATCCCACAGGATGCTCAAAACCACCACATGAAGCACAGGCATCAGTGGTTACCTCAAAGAGGAAGCTGAGCACCCAGGCAGTCAAAGTACTTACGCAAAGTCAGGAGACAGAAGTCCTGACCCCAGACCAATCGGGAGTCCTTCCTCGACACCTCCCATGGCCACCTATTGGGCAACACCCATTGCCCGGGTCCATCACTCCTTCCTGCCCAAGGATGGGCAGAGCAGGGACTCTGAGAAGTGTCTCAGGTCACACTGCCTTCCCGTGAGGCCTCCTCTGAGGGCTGTTTTCCCAGAGAGACTGTGTCTAGCAACCGACATCCTCAGAAATCAGGGACCTGGGACCTGGGACCTCATAGAAAGAACAGGAAAGCCCACCCTTGGAGAGCTCAGGTCCAATGGGCAGCACCTTACCTCTCCGTATGGCACCTCGCCTTCGCAGCTTTCCCCCTCTGTGACTCTGAGAACAAAAAGAAAAGAGTAAGAGGCTGGGACTCGCTTCTCTCTCTCCTCTTCCCTAGGACGCACAGACACTCACTATCCACGAATAACATGACTCTCCATTTTAATTAATAGAAGTTTGTTCCTTGTATCCATTTTTAAAAGTGATAAAGTATTTCCAATTTCTCCTTCTCTGAAAAACTCAAAGGAGGATTTTGTCTGTGAAATTCCCACGTGATGTTCTCAGAAGTCCTGTGCTCAAGGAGGACATGGAATCAGAAGCCAACGGTCACATCTGCTCCCTCAGAGGACCCTGTATCCTGGGGCAGAGCTCGGAGGCTCTCGCCATTGCTCTCCTGATCAGCCCAACACGAAGGAAGGCTTGGTCGAGTGACACCGACGTGGGAATGTGACTCGAGATCAAGCGTCAGGAGAGCCTGTTCTCCTTCAGAGAACGCACACTGTCTAAATACTGCCAATCCAGGACCACGAAATCACTGTGCTGGGGTTTTATTCCGGAACCCTCCACCACACCCAGATAGGCGACCTGTGAGCCTGAGATGGAATCCTTAGTCCTCCTGAACCCCTAGCCCTGCCCGACCTCTTCCCCTAGAAGAGTGAAGTCCCATCAATCTCTAAGCCAACCAAACTCATTAGAAATGTGGGACTAGGAACGGGAAACAACAACAAAGAATCTGTCTTGGGTGTTCCTTACCTTTTGGGTGTTCCAGGTGGTTGATAAAAATGACTGCACCACGAGGTACGTGAGGTACACAAACAGTAACACCAAATACACACAGAAATGTGAATTGGTGATCCACATTAAAAAGTTGAGCACAAGCTCACAAGCCTCAGGATGGCTGTTCGAAAAAAGAGAGTGCTCTCATTGTTGAACAGCACGGCTGCCTGAAGCAACTGAGAGCTGAGGGTGCCGGGCTTGCATATATAGAGTCCCAGGCCTGCATCACAGAGCACAGGAGAGTCACAGAGGGTTTCTGAGGGTGGTGAGGGGACAACAGGAGGAGGGTGGGGCACAGCCCCCCCCCCCCCCAGCCCAGCAGATCCCTCCTCCCCTCCTGGGCCCTCTGGGGCCCTCTGCCCTCCCCTGCCATCCCCATTTCAAACTCCACCCTTTCTTCATACCATATATTTGCCTCAGGGGAATTTCTGTTTGTTTCATCCGTTATCCAGATATTACCGGAGTCTCCTATTACTGTGCGGAGCCCTTGACTTGGACCTTGAAAGTCTGAAATTTCTGCTTGTTCTCAGACATTTATACTCTCAGGATCACACATGTCATCAAATCCTTGTTATCCACAGACTGTTTTTGCCTTATACTAACCCAGATATGTAACCTAAAGTTCTTTTATGCTTGCTTAGTTTTATGAATGTTGGATAGCGCATTTTTTGTTTTAAAGTCAGCCTTTACTGTTTCCAATTATTTGGCTGACTTAAATAATTAAAACTAATAATTCACTATTCAACATCCACAAAACTAAAAGAAGTATAAAATAAATGTATATAGTTAAAACTTCAAGTGATCTTGGGGGTAAATTTATAGCATTTATTTTTCTGAAGTTAGTGAAGCCTAAACCGTACAAAGATTTTTGGGACACGCTTTATACATACACATGCAAACACTCCCCCATCCTTTCACAAATCAATCCAGTATTTGCAAATCCAGGAACCAATCACTTCCTCCTTTTGTTTCAGTCTTGCATTCATGATATTGTCCACACTTTTCCTAACCCTACCTAAAATACAGATAGTCTCCGCCCTCTACATCAATTTCCTAACAGGTATGTGACTCCCCCAAGCCAGGCACAGGTCACAGTGTGCTAAGCTATTGACTCCCTCAGCCCTTCATGGCAGGGAGGGTCCTAGGAGTGACAGACCCTTAGGGCAGAATCTAGTCTTGAGCAGCCTCACCTGGTTATCCCATGGGCCATGTCAGTGTGATCTTTCTTAAGAAGGCCTTGGCCCCCCAAAAAAGTTGGAAAAGATCTGCTCTATATAATCACCCTGCAAATGTCCAAACATCAACTTCCTGTCACCGTTTATTCAGGCTCTCCTTGTCAGGTTGAAATAATCCCATTACCCCCACCCCCACCCCTTTCCCTACACCTTCTTTTCAAAACTCTTCATCATCATGACAGCTGTCCTCTGAACTGTCTCCTAACCTCTCATGTCTTTCTTAAACTGTGCAGCCCTTTATTTGGCACCCATGGGCCAACACTGTGGCTTGATCTCTTTTGAAGGGATAAGACAGCCTTCAAGCCTGGCAGCATCTCCTTTCAATGATGCAGGAGCAGGGACCCTGTGAATTTTTCTATATAGTAAATACCGGCCTATGATCCAGACTCTCTAATGCCTAAGGCAATCATCTATCTGTCTCTTCTCTAGTCATTTCAACACCATTTCAATCACTATGGCCATATGTCATGTTTTGATATCTGGTAGAACAAGTCCCTGTTCATTTCATAATCTTCTTAGCTAATATTAGACATTTTCTTTCTCTTTTAAAATTTTTACAGCATGTCAAAGAGATAAATATTAATTTTATAATATGTGTGAGGTATACAGAATATCAATAAAATGAATACAATTTCAACACCCACCCTACATTTTGTTTTCAAGATAAATTTTTTAAAACCAGCATATCTAATTTCATTAAAAAATTCTATTGGAATTATCATTGGAATCACATTGAATTTATAGATTAAGTGGAGAGAATTGACTCCAGATTAAGATTAAGTGGAGAGAATCTTTTAAATATTAAGTGTCCCCAAACCAAAACATGGCATTTCTCTTAATTTTTAGATAATTTCCATGATCATCAGTTAAATCTAGTATTTTTCTTCATATAGGCATGCACATTTCCTAATACTTTTTGTGCCTTTTGTGCATGAGGTGTTTTTATGACATTTTCATTTTCTGATTCCTTATTGTGGACATCCAGGTAAACTACTGGTTCCTAAAAGTTGATTATAATGCTTACTAAATACTCAAGAGTTCTAATGGTTTTCAGTTGATTCTTTTGACAGATTATATATATATAATGTAGTGAAATGTTTTGTATTTTACTTTCCAATATTGTATGCATTTCTTATTCTTGTCTAAAAGCTTCAGCTAGGACCTCCAGTATAATTTTGAGTAGTCATAGTGACAAGCCTTCCTGTCTCATTCCTGCTTTCAATGGCATGCTTTTTTTTTAAACCATATAATTGTGTATTTGCTGTAGATGTCTGGTAGATGGATACCCTTTACCAAGTAATGAAGTTTCCTTCTCTATCTTAGAAGTTATTTTATTTTGATTATTTTAAATCACAAATGGGTGTGGACTTATATCAACTATTTTTTAGCACTATCAGGATGAACAAATGGTTTTTCCTCTAACTTTTTATTAATAATATAGTACAATACATTAATAGATTTCCTAGCATTCAATCATTACCACATTCCTGGAATTAATACCACTTAGTAATAATGAATTCAATTTGATAATATTTTACTTGGAGTTCTATATTTATGTTTATAAGGTAGACTGGCCTATAGTGGTCATCTTGTGTGTGTGTGTAGTCATTGTCAGTTTTGGTATCCCATAGAATGATAGTGAGTTGGGACGGTTTCCATCTATTTATTTACAGTAGGGATTAGCTAGTTCTTAAAGTTTAAATATTTAAGACTGGGCATGGTGGCTTATGCCTGTAATGCCAGCACTTTGGGAGGCTGAGGTGGGAGGATCCCTTAAGGCCAGGGGTTGGAGAACAGCCTAAGCAACACAGTGGGACCCCATGTCTATAAAAAATTTTAAAAAGATTAGCCGGGCATGATGGTGCACACCTGTAGTTCTAGCTACTCAGGAGGCTGTGGCAGGAGGATCACTTGAGCCCAAGAATTTGAGGTTATAGTGAGCTATGCATGCCGCTGCACTCCAGCCTGGGTGACAGGGCAAGACCCTGTCTCAAAAAATAAATAAATAAATAAAATAAAGTTTAAAGATTGAAAGCCCATAAAATTGTCCAGGCCTTGTACCTTTTGGAGGTATTTTTCTTATTACTTTGTCAACTTCTTCTATGATAATTATTCTCTTTAGGTTTTCTATCACCTCTTGAAATAATATTGGTAATTTACATGTTCCTAGAAAAAAGGTCCCTTTTCAAATAAATTTACAACTTGTTATTTTAAGGTCAAAGACCCTACACTCATATTAATATGATTTTTTTCAATTTCCTCTGAACCTATAGTTAAGTCCTGTCCCTTATTTCTAAGGTGTATTTGCATCTTTTCTCTTTTTCCTCAATTAGACTTACCCAAAGTTTTGCCTCCTTCACACTCCATTTCAAAGTAGTAGCCTTGAGTTTTATAGACAAAGTTCATTGGTTTGTATTTTTCTGTTTCTATGTCATTAATTCAGTTTATTATCTCCATTCTTGTACTTTTTTTTTTTTAATTTATTTTTTTAATTTCAGAATATCATGGGGGTACAACACTTTGGCCATACACATTGCCCCTGTTCTGCCCGTGTCAGAGCCACAATCGTGGTCGTCTCCCAAACTGTGCTCCCCACATCCATTCAGTGAGAGTTTTTCCCATCCCTTCCACCCCCTCCCGCCCGCCCGCCCTCAGATGAATGTTATTGCCCTGTGTGATGTAAGTGTTCATCAGTTAGTACCAGTTTGATGGTGAGTACCAGTGGTGCTTGTTTTTCCAATCCTGTGACACTTCGCTTCAAAGAATGGGTTCTAGCTCCAACCAGGATAATACCAGATGTGTTAATTCACTGTTGTTCCTTATTGCTGAGTAATACTCCTGGTAACCATATATCCAATTTTATTGATCCATCGTGTATTGATGGTGCACCATGGGTTTTCCACAACTTTGCAATTGGTGAATTGTGCTGCTATGACATTCGAGAGCAGATGTCTTTATTATAAATGTTTTTTTGTTTGGATAATACCCAGTAGTGGATTGCTGGTCAATGGTATTCTACTTTTAATTCCTTGAGGTATCTCCATATTCTTTCCATGAGGTTGTACTAATTTGCAGTCCCACAGCAGTTTATGAGTGTTCCTATCTGTCCACATCCCGCCACATTTGTTATTGGGGATTTTTTGATTATGAGCCATCTCATGGAGTTAAGTGATATCTCATTGGTTTTGATTTGCATTTCCCTGTGATTAGAGAGTTGAGCACTTTTTTTATATGTTTGCTGGCCATCATTTCTTCTTGTTGGAAAGTTGTTCATTTTGCCCATTTTTAATATGGTTGTTTGTTTTTCTTGTGTGATTTCCTAAGTTCTGTATAGATTCTGGTATCAGCCCTTTATCAGAGGTGTAGCTGCAAATTTTCTCCTCTGTAGGTTTCTGTTCACTTATGATAGTTTCCTTGGCTGTGCAGAGCTTTCAATTGTATCAGTCCCATGTATTATTTTGGTGCTGCGTGATTGCTTTGGGTCTTCTTCATAAATTCTCTTGCCTATGCCAATGTCCTAGAGTTTTTCCAACTTTTTTCAGAATTCTTATGGTTTCATGTCTTAGGTTTAGATCTGTTATCCATTGTGATTGATTTTTGTGAGAGGTGAGTGTGGTCACATTCAGTCTTCTAATATGGCTCATTTTCCCAGCACCATTTGTTGATAGGGATTCTTTTCCCCGTATGTTTTTCTGGAATTTGTCAAGATCAGGTGACTGTATGAGGTGGTTTTATATTTGGGTTCTCAGTCCTGTTCCATTGGTCTACTGTCTGTTCTTGTGCCAATACCATGCAGTTTTGGTTACTATAGCCTTGTAGTATAGTTTGAAGTCTGGTAGACAGATGCCTCCCAATTTGTTCTTTTTGCTTAAGATTGCTTTGGCTAGACGGGTCTTCTCTGGTTCCACACGAAGCGTAGAATTATTTTTTCTAGATCGGCAAAAAATGATGTTGGTATTTTGATAGGGATTGCATTGATTCTGTAAATTAATTTAGGTAGCAAAGCCATTTTTACTATGTTGACTCTGCCTATCCAAGAGCATGGTAGGGCTTTCCATCTATTTACATCCTCTGCAATTTCCTTTCTCAGTGTTTCATAATTCTCTCTATATAGGTCTTTGACCTCCTTAGTTAGATATATTCCTAAATATTTAATTTTCTTTGTTGCTATTGCGAAAAGTATAGCATCTTTAATTTGTTTCTCGGCTTGATTGTTATTAGCATATATGAAGGCTATGGATTTGTGTGTATTAATTTTGTATCCTGAGACTTTGCTGAATTCATTTATCAATTCCAATAATCTCTTGGTTGAATCTTTGGGGTTTTCTATGTATAATATCATATCGTCTGCGAATAGTGAAAGTTTGACCTCTTCTGCCCCCATCTGGACGCCCCTGATTCCTCTGTCTTGTCTAATTGCTGTGGCCAGGACTTCCAGCACTATGTTGAAAAGAAGTGGAGATAGTGGCCACCCTTGTCTGGTGCCAGTTTTAAGGGGGAATGCCTTCAATTTTTCCCCATTCAGTATGATATTGGCTGTGGGTTTATCGTATATGGCTTTAATAGTTTCTAGGAATGAGCCATCTATGCCTATATTGTTAAGAGTTCTTATCATAAAAGGGTGCTGGATTTTGTCAAAAGCCTTTTCTGCATCTATTGAAAGGATCATATAATCTTTGTTCTTGCTTTTATTTATATGGTGAATTACATTTATAGATTTGCGTATGTTGAACCATCCCTGCATCTCGGGAATGAAGCCCACCTGATCGTGATGTATTATTTTTTTGATGTACATTTGAATTCGGTTTGCAAGGATTTTATTGAGAATTTTTGCATCTATATTCATAAGGGATATTGGTCTGTAGTTTTCTTTTTTTGTTGTGTCCTTTCCTGGCTTTGGTATCAAGGTGATATTGGCTTCATAGAATGAGTTTGGGTGGATTCCATCCTTCTGGATATTTTCAAATAATTTCTGCAGTATAGGCACCAGTTCTTCTTTGTAGGCTTGGTACAATTCAGGTGTGAACCCTTCTGGTCCGGGACTTTTTTTTGTGGTAGATTTTTAATTACTGCTTCAATTTCGGTGCCTGATATTGGTCTGTTTAGAAATTCTGTTTCTTCCTGGTTGAGCCTAGGGAGGTAGTGTGTTTCTAAGAATTTGTGCCATTTCCTCCACGTTTTCGTGTTTGTGGGCATAGAGATTTTGTAGTATTCAAAGATGATGTTTTGTATTTCCATGGTATCAGTTGTGACTTCTCCTTTTTCATTTCTAATTGAGCTTATTAGAGTCCTTTCCTTTCTGCTTCTGGTCAACCTGGCAAGTGGCCTATTTTGTTTATCTTTTCGAAGAACCAGCTTTTCGTTTCATTGATCTTCTGTATTGTTCTTTTGTTCTCGATTTCATTTAATTCTGCTCTAATTTTGGTTATTTCTTTTCTTCTGCTGGTTTTAGGATTGCTTTGCTCTTCCTTTTCCATTTCCTTAAGATGATTCATTAGTTTACTGATTTGTGACTTTTCTGTCTTTTGGATGTGGGAATTTAGGGCGATAAGTTTTCCTCTCAGGACTGCTTTTGCTGTATCCCACAGATTTTGATAACTTGTGTCCCCATTATCGTTTAGTTCGAAGAATCTTTTGATTTCATTTTGAATCTCCTCTTTGACCCAATAATCATTCATCAATAGATTGTTTAGTTTCCAAGTTTTTGGAGGAAGATGTGAGTTTCTGTTGGAATTGATATCTAATTTTATTCCGCTGTGGTCTGAAAAGATACATGGTATGATTTCTATTTTTTTGAATTTGTTTAGATCTGTTTTGTGGCCTAGGATGTGGTCAATTTTAGAGAAAGTTCCATGAGCTGATGAGAAGAATGTATATTCAGTGTTATTTGGGTGGAGTGTTCTGTAGATATCTGTTAGGCCCAAATGTTCTATAGTCCTGTTTAGGTCTTTTATTTCTCTATTTGTTTTTTGTTTGGAGGATCTGTCCAGTTCTGTCAGTGGGGTGTTGAAGTCCCCTGCAATTATGGCATTCCTGCTTATTATGTTGTCTAGATCTAGCAGCATTTACTTTATGTACCTGGGTGCTCCTGTGTTGGGTGCATAAATGTTTAGGATTGTTAAATCCTCTTGTGAAATTTTTCCCTTCACCACTGTATAGTGTCCATTTTTGTCCTTCTTTACTTTTATTGCTTTAAAGTTTATGTCATCTGAAATGAGGATGACTACTCCGGATTTCTTTTGGTTTCCATTAGCCTGAAAAATTGTATTCCATCCTTTCACCTTGAGTCTGAATGCGTCTTTGTGAGTAAGGTGTGTTTCCTGAAGACAACAGATACTTGGTTTGTATTTTTTAATCCATTCAGCCAGCCTATGTCTCTTCAATGGGCAGTTCAAGCCATTTACATTTATTGAGAGAATTGATATTTGGGGTAAATTTCTGATTATTCTGTTGGGTGGTATCTTTTGTTTTACCTCTTGCATCATTGTGGAATCTAGTTTCTGGGGTTTTAGCCTTTGCATAGTTTTACATAGGTGGGTGTCTGTTGCTCTGTTTAGTGTATAATGCAGGTCTAAGCATTTCTTGCAAGGCCAGTCTGGATTTCGCAAATTCTATCAGTGATTGCTTATCTGGAAAGGTCTTTATTTCTCCCTCATATAAGAAGCTTAGTTTGGTAGGATACAGAATTCTGGGTTGACCTTTGTTTTGTTTTAGGAGATTGATGATGTCTTCCCATTCCCTTCTGGCTTGTAAGGTTTCAGCTGAGAAATATGCAGTTAATCTGATGGGTTTCCCTTTGTAGGTTACCTCCTTTTTTCGTCTTACAGCTCTGAGGAGTGCCTCTTTTGTGTTTACTTTGGTCAGTCTAATAATTATGTGGCGTGGTGAATGCCTTTTCACGTTGACTCTCCCAGGAGTCCTGTGTGCTTCTTGTACTTGGATGTCGAGATTTCCGGCTAAGCCATGGAAACTGTCCTCTATTATTCCTTCAAATAAATTTTCCAGCCCATGCGAATTTTCTTCCTCTCCCTCAGGGATACCTATTATCCTTATGTTTGGCCTCTTTACATAATCCCACATTTCTTGTATGCTTTTTTCCTGCCTCTTGTTTTTGTGTTCTTTCTCTTCGGCTGATTTATTTAGCGCATAGGAGCTGTCTTCTAGCTCTGAAATTCTTTCCTCTGCATGGTCCAGCCTATTCTTAAGGCTTTCCACAGTGTTTTGTAGATCCTTGAATGCTTCTTTCAGTTCTAGGATTTCTATTTGATTTTTCCGTAATATTTCTATTTCTTTGGAGAATTTTTCATTCATTTCTTGCATTTTTCTTGTGGTTTCTTTGTGCTGGGATTCAATTTTCTCTTGAATTTCATTGAGCTTTCTTATAATCCATAAACGAAATTCCTCTTCTGTCATTCTACCCATTTCATTTGGGTTGGTATCCATTGCTGAGGAACTGATAATTTCTTTTGGGGGTGACTTTTCACTCTGATTTTTCATGTTCCCCGAGTTCTTTCGCTGGTTTTTTCTCATCTGGCCTCTTGGTCGAGAGCTGGGGGTGTTAGAGCTAGTTTATGGCCCTGTCACCAGGCCCACAATTATTGTTCCTTGGCAAAGCCAGGGAGAGAAGTAGTGGCCTGTATTGCCTTAGGTGTAGTTTAGCAAGTTTGTTGGATCTTGAGTTAACTCTGACCTGTGGTCTTCTCCTCTTCCCAGTGGAGTGTGGTGAGAATGACCTCCCAGCTTGGGCTCTGAGCTAATGGATTGTACCTGAGGATATGAATCCTCCGCTCCCTATTAGCTAGGTATTCTGTTATGTCTGTGGCAGACTCTGATTCCCCAGTTGGGGTATGCGAAAGCCCTGTGCTTTGGGAGGGGCCTTGTAGCTCCTAGGGGTTACTTTGACCCTGCTCCTCCTGAGGTTCTGGTAGAAACACAATTTCCTTTGGCTGCAGTGTGAGAGCTGAGTTGGGAAAATTCTACACAGCTCAGAGGTTGCTCATCTAGCCACGTGTGGCTGCCCTTCTGATGTGTGTCTCCGCGTGATACTGGTTGATAGGGGGATCTCCAATTGTGCACCCCTTTTCCACCACTAGACCTCAAGGCGAGGCGGGTGGCCGTCTCTATCCCCAGCAGTCTCCACCGGGGGGATGTTCCCATGGGGAGGGGGGAGTAGTGGCCGCTGGAAGCGCTCTTGGATGGCGCGAAATTCCCTATTGAAGTGGGCAGGATTATGGGGAGCTGCTCTGGTTCAGCCTGTGGCTCTTGAGGTATTTGGTTGTCATGGGAACCAGCCGTTATACCAAATGAGTCACTATGGCCAGCAACCTTCAAAATGAGCGATCTCTGGGGTACAGGAGGGCTGGGAGCTGAAGGGCGGGTCTAGGACCAGCATGGAGCGGACTTGTCGGAGGCCAGAGCCGGGGTAGTGGAACCAGATGGATGAGCTGCAAACTGTTTCCAATCCCCAAAGGTCCCGCCGCGACAGTTCCGGGATCTCGTCCCACCTGGAACCCACGGATGCAGCTGTCCCTGGCCACCACAGGTAAAGCCTGTCTCGCCCCAGCGGATGAGCCCCAGGCCGGGGCGGGGCGGAGCTAGAGACGCGGCTCACAGCTCTGGGCGGGCGGCTATAAAGATGGCGGCCGCCGCCAGCCTGGCGCACAGCCGGGCTCTGATCGCGCCGGGAGCGCAGTTTTTCTCCGCTGGTAGTTGTTAGCAACCTCTAAGGGCGCGTCCCGCTCTCCGATAAACTCCTGGGCCCAGTCCCGCTGACTTCTAGTGGCGCAGTGCCGGCCTGTGGGTTCCCGCGCACTGTCCGGGAAGCTGAATCTCGGTCCCCGCCCAGTTCCTCCCCAGCCCTCGGCAGTCTTTGTATATTGTAGCTGCGAGTTGTGTCTGGCTCTGGCTACTTCCTCCTCTCCACAGGGCTCGCCGTCCCTAGCAACTGCTCTGTCCCAACTCTGGGCTTGTCCCTGACTGCATGTATGGGGAGGTGCGTAACCGCTTGGGGGGCAGGTCGCGCCGTGCCGACCTGGCGAGCGCGTCCTTCCTGCGCTCTGGGCTCTATTGTGCTCCGTGCGCCCTCCGATCTTTGTGAAAATTTTGTACCTGTTTTCTTGGGCTGGGCGTTCGGCGTTGTTTCTCTGTAATTCACAATGCTGTTTTCAGAGTGAGCGGTCTGTGCTCGCAGGCAGCCGCTGGTGTTCTTCACCTCCTTTCCTCAAGGGGGGTGATTTTAATATATACAGTGCTCTTATTTTTCTCCTTTCACTGGGGATGGTCTCTGAAGGACATGGGTCTTGGATTGGTGCAGTCCTGAGTGGTGATGGAAAGCCCAGACGCCTATTGACACTGGTTCCATTCTTGTACTTTTTTTGGGCTTAATTTACTGCTTCTTTTCTTGATTATTGGGTTTTTTAACCATCTATTATTTTTCTAATAAGTGAATTGAGGCTATAAAATTTCCTCTAAGTGCTGCTTTATGCATTATCAACAAGTATTGATTGGTAGAGCTTTCGTTTTATTTATTTATGAATATTTAATAGTTTCTGTCTTTTTTTCCTCTTTAACCCAAAAGTTCTTTAGAGAGGTGTGTCTTTTTTTTCTAAATGGATTGATTAGGGTTGGAGGATTCTTTTTTGTTACCATTTAATTTTACAGTATTTTGTTCAAACATATGGACTATGATTTCTGATCTCTGGGTTTTATGGCGGTTTTCCTAGTGAACTAACACATGACCAAATTTTGTAAATGTTCCATAGATTGAAAATAAGGTAAATTCTCTATTTAATGAATATAAAATGTATAAATATATAAAATGTATATATTATATATTTTATATCAGGATTATTAAATGTGTTTTAAAATTCTGTCTCCTGGATTTATTAGTTTTGGGGAGAGCTGTATTAAAGTCTCCCACTATAACTGTGGGTTTACCAATTTCTCTTTGTATTTTCATCAGTTTTGTGGATTTTTGGTTTTTGGGTTTATATTTCATAACTTTTCTGCATACAATTTAATGACTATTGTATGTTCTTGTCAAACTTTTTGTATTATTTTGCTTTGAAGGTGTTACATATTTTAACAGCATAAAGTTGGATTTTTTTTTCTGTATCTCATCTGAAAGTCTGTTTTTTAAAGGGAGAATTTAAGCCATTCACATTTAGTGAAACTACTTATATGTTTGACATATATGTTACATTTCTGACCATTTATTTTTATGTTTTCTATTTATCATTGCTTTGCATTCAGTCTATTTTTGTTCTCTGCCTTTTTTTGGATTAATCTAGTTGTTCCACTTCTTTCTTCTTTTTTAAGTATTTTTAAAAAGGCATTCTTCTTAGAGATTACATTTACATTTTATTATTCATATTAAATGTAAAAATCTTATCAATGTCTAGAAATAATCAGTACCTCTATTATCCTTCCTGATCAAGGCAAGAATCTTTACGACCCCTTCAATTCTGGCCACGCCTCTGTTTCCTAGTCTCTAATCCTCACACTCCTACATCTACTACTTACAGATTAGGACTCTAATTCTATATTATTAACATTTGTTTCTATAATATGTGTCGATAGCTTTTTAGATTCAGTTATAACTTTAATTTTTTTGACCCACATCTTTCTCATTGGTGTATTTATAAAATACATGTATTCTTACATATATGTATTCAAATACAGTAATTTTATGAATTCATAAAATTTTATTTTTCTTGTTGTTTTACAGCAATATGTTTTGAACATTACTTTTGAAGAGGGACTGTGATCATATCCAAAAAATACTTTTACTTTGTTCTCTCATTGGAACACAAGTTTGGTTGGGTATAGAATTCAAGGTACAAAATTAGTTGCTTTCAGGAATGTGTAATTTTTGGTACTCTGGCTCTCTGCACTAGTCACTGGTTTCAAAAAAAGTGAAAGGAAAATGTGTTAAATTTTTCTGCTTTCAAAAAATATTACTGAGATTGATGTTTAATAAATATAAGAATTGCCTTTTTTTGTTATTCTTCTAATTTTGCATGAGATAAAAATACAAAGAAACTAAAACTGAAAATGGGATTCATTCTTATAAACTTTTATGTAAGATGAGTTTGAAGTACCATCTGCTAAAGTGAAGAGATGAACAACAGAAAGGAAACTGCAAGAGCTTCATATGATCCCCTCATCACATTCGAAAGGTTTGGAACTATATTCACTCTAGAAAGGGTCTGATTTGGGTAAGTTAAAATTGTTTTCTACAATAGTACTGTTGTTCAAATAATTAGCTATTGAAAATGGGTAATGCTAATAACAAAGAAACCAGATCATACCAATGCATTTGTATTTTTTTAAATTTTGCTCTAAAGTACCCTGCTATTTATACAATAATTTGACACTAGAAATTGTCATATTTTATGTTAATAGAGAAAACTTTTTCTAAAGAAATATTGTATCTACTTAACTAGAATGTTACTGCAATTTATGTTCTCTGTTACTTTAGTCAATGGAAAGCTTAATCACCAGAGTCACAAAATTTAATCCAAAAAAATATCTTTCACCATGTAAGTTTTATGGGCTATTATGAAGAAGAAAATAAAATCTCTGAAAGACTAGTTTTACATACTGAAGCCTACAAAATGACAGAGAACACCCGGCCTTCTTCCTATATTCTTTTAAAAAACATTTATTGAGCACATTTTTTTGCATCATGCACAGTGTTAGGCACTGGATCAATGACAGACAACACAGAAACAGCCTTTGCAGATATTATAATCTAATGAGGGAAACAATTATCTTTCTTTTTTAAATGGTATAATTAAACAAAGTACTTTCCCATACAGATGATTACTCTAAAGAAAGTGAACAGGGTGAGTAACTGGGAGGAGTCTAATTACACAAAGTGCAAGGGAAAACCCTTCTAGAAGTCACCCACGTTACTGGGCTCATGGCCCCTTCTTCTTCAAAGCCAGCAGTGTGGCATCTTCTCTCCTCTCTGACCTCTGATTTCATCCTTATATCTTTTCACTCTGACTCTGATCCTCCGCCTCCTCCACATAAAGGCCCTATGATTACATCAGGCACGCAGGGATAATCCACGATAATCTCCCCATCTCAAAATCTTTAATTTAATCACACCTTCCAAGTCTGTTTTGCTATGTAATGTAACATATTCACAGGTTCTGGGGACTAGGGTGTGGACAGCCTGAGGAAGGGTGGCAGTATTCAGCCCACCACTTTGAATTACCTTATCTTTAATATGAGTATAATAACAAGACCACCTCATATGGTTGTTGAGAAAATTAAATTCATAACAATTGCTGAGAGCGCTACCTGGCACAAAGAAAATCTCAACATATGTTAGCAGCTATTTATACTGTGCAGACCTCTTCATCCCCTTAGTTCAGTCCCTAATCATTTCAACTGTTTTCAAAATCATCTCTTTGTCTTCAGATTTACCCCCTCATACACATACTCCTACACCCCCGCATTCCCCAACCTCCACACCACCACTAGATAGAACCACAAAAATCACATTTCATTAATGCATTCACTCAGTAACTATGAATTGGGCATCTACTGTACGTCTGCAATTATTGTCTACAGGTCCAATTCCTGTGCCAGCTGGACTTCTTGAGCCAGATATTGAAACTTGTTTATCTCTATACCCCAGCATTTCACAGTCCCTGGACTACAGGACATGATCAATAATACCTAATTAACGAGTTAGGTGAAAGGTGGCCTTACTAATAACCTATCTAACAGAGGAAAACAAGCTACCAAATAGAAAGTAAGAGAAATAAACTCACAGCACATAATTGCCCCTTTGAAGAAAAAACTCACAGCACAACTGCCCTTTGTTTTGTTTGATTAAACACCTGGGACTTGTTATCTCTAAGAGCTATTTCAAGCCTTGAAGAAGCTTACTTCACAGCCTTGAAGAGCCCTAAGTGGACATTAGAGGCGGGAGCTCCCTGCCAGCTCTCGCTAGAACTGGATTCCAAGGACTCTGATAAAGCCAGCCTCGCAGAGAAAAGGAAAAAAAGGAAAAGCAAACACAGCCACTCCACAGCCACTTCTGTTATCAGTCTGCAGCAGAGGAAAAAAAAGCCATTTTTGCCCTTTAAAAGCCTAAACAGCTTTTCCTCCACTGCCCAGCACTTCTCTTTCCTTTGTGTGCTCTGGCCACTCCCTTCTTCTCTCTCTCTCTTTTCCCTCTCTCTCTTTTTTTCTTTCTCAAGAAAGTAGGATAAACTTTTTACTACTTTCTATCCTGATCTTTGTGTGAGAAATCTTTCTCAGCCTGCATACCAATTCACACCCTAACTTTAATGAATGGATGAATCTAGTTATAACATTTTATAGTCCTGTGATTCTATGAGGGTAGGAGCCCTATTAAATTCTCGTCAGAGGAACATATTTGGATTATTTGTAAAGCAGTTGAGGTGCTATAAAAATTTACAACTGTAGCTCAGTGCATCCAAGAAGCACAACTGTGCCTCCATACCCCAGGCCAGAGGCGCACAGAGACACTGTTGCAGAGAGAGCAGCTGGGTAAACTGACAGAGGTGGGGGTGTAGAGCACATACTTCTTTGCAACTTTTAGGAAGGAGAATCAAGTGATGTGGCTACCATTTGCATTAAGATATATTTTCTCTCTTTCAACATAATCTCATTTCCTCGCCACTACCTATAAAAGAAAAAAGAAAAAGCAAGATACTGAGAAGGGCCCTTCTCAATGCTCCCCACTCAAGAGTGCCTGCCAAACCAATCAATACCTCCTGAATGTCATCTCCCTGCTATGTTAATGCTATGTTAATACATACAATTAAGACAACATCCAGGAGGTGTCAATGCAAATGAGCTCTCATGCTAATCTATGAAGCAGATTGTTCCAGAGGACTAATTTTTAGACTATTCTTAATGTATTAATAATTAGTTCTTTAATGTATTTCAGTGATTTAAGAGTTAATGGTTCTTTTATTCTAATTTACCATTAGATGGTAGCTTTTACTTTTTGTGTAAGAGATCATACACACACTCACACACACACACACACACCAGTGTGTTTAATATATAACTTTGCAAAACAGAGGTTTCCTCTGAAAAGAAACCTAAATTTGTATAGACTTGGAACAAAGAGATGTTACATTGCCTTGCCATCGGGAACATTGTGTTCATTTCTGGAACTTTGCATTTGCCAGCACATCACATGGCCTTTGTCAGGCATAGTCTTCCCAGGACTTTATTAGGATATACCTCTGATAAGAGTCCCACTAAAATCTGAGACGTGAGAGATTGTCAGTGTCCTTCCAGTTCTGGAGGGCAAATTATTAGTGTCTACTCTGTGAACCAAAAGGGGAGAGCTAAACTGAGTCATTATTCAAGACATTATTCAACCTGAACTTCAACTTGGAAGTATGTTACCTCAACTCTAAAACACCATTTGTAAAATGCACTCTCTCCTTAATAAAGGTTTTCTGGGGGGAGAAGAAAGAAGAGGAGGGAAAAGAGGATGAAGAGAGGGAGGAGAAAGACCATGTTACATTTTATGTTTACTGCAAGGCTAAAGTCCCCCTGCAGAAATGCTAAAATGTGCATCTCAAATTAAAGAATATTATGTATCCCCTAGAAAAACAGTAACGGAGTAAGTAGCCAGAACACAGTCTCTGCTTTGTTCCAGGTGGACTGTTCTGAGCCAGTACCTGTTGCATAATCCCAGAGAACTCACCAATCCTGAGAAACATATGCATGTTTCTTTGCTAAGCGCCCATCTGCAACCCTTAACTGTCCCTTCCTCACTTTTCTCAATGAAATTTCCTTGAGATCTTACAGATAGGATAATGGGATTGTTCCTAGCTTTCTTTCTGTGAGTGTTGGTCATTTCTTAAGTGATAAAGAATTATTGTTGCTCTCCAGTGACAATAAACTGTTAAATGAAGATTGTTATGAAATACCCTTCTAATCTATGTGCATGTGTGTGCAAATGTGACTGCAGTATTTTCCAGTAAGATAGAATCACTGTAGCTCAAATTCTTTAGGTTTTACAATCCTGGCTTCCCTCTAGGCTAAGGAGGTGGAGGAACACTCCCAAAGGCAGTGACACTGAATCAGTGTTTAGGGGCAGTCCCCACTCGGCTGTTGGCTTGTGTTGTCTCTGGGGTGGCAGTGATGCCTTGACACAGATTCCATTGAGAATCTGTGCCATTTCCAGATTATCCTGGTCTACCCTTTAGGCATGTGTTGCTCACATTGGACACTTCCCTCTGCACTGCCCCCAAAGCCCAGGAGGCCACCTGAAGATGGGATCATGCAATAAAATCTCATGCTCAGAGCACTGTACTCCAGTCCAGAGGTCAGCAAACATTTTTAGCTTAAAAAAAGAAGTAGGTTATATTCATTTTAAATTTTTCCTAGGTAAAATTATTGCATTCATACTTTGTGGCAGAGATAGCAAATAGATTACATCTGCGGGCTATGGGCTGAATCATGTCCCTCCAAAATTCATCTGATGAAGCCCCTAATACCCAGTATCTGAGACTATGACTATTAATGTATTTGAAGATAGGACCTTTAAAGAGATGACTAAGTTAAAAGAGGCCTTTAGGAAGGGCCCTAATTCAATCTGACTGGTGTCCCTTATAAGAAGAGGAAGAGACACCAGGGATGTGTCAGCACAGAAGAAAGACCATGTGAAGATACAGCGAGCAGGTGGCCATCTGCACGCCAAGGAGAGAGACCTCAGGAGAAACCAAAACTGCTGACATCTTAATCTTGGCCTTCCAGCCTCCAGAGCTGTGAGAAATAAATTTCTATTGTTTAAGCCACTGAGTCTGTGGTATTTTGTTGTGGCAGCCCTAGGACACCAACACACTGAGTGGCTGCTGTCGGCTGCCTGTAGCCCTAGGTTAAAAAGGAGTCTGGCAATGGCAAATGAGGGCATGGGAAGTGGAGTGGTGGAGCACATGGCAAATATCACTCATCCTTCCTCCACGGGGTGAATCAGGAAGATCTGACTACCTGCCTATGCACTGGCACATAAGAACAAACCCAAAAGTACTTCAATTGGAAAAACTTGGTCTTACTCAAGGACATTTGTACATTTCGCCCTCTCATGAAAAATAGAATGTATATGTCTTTGTCAGTTTCCTTAACTTTCACAAAACAATGTCCATTTTACCCCAACTTTGCTAATTAGTAACCATTACACTGCAACTGAATGGAATAAACCACCCAGAATAGCTGCTTTTCCTGTCTGGAAGAAAAACTAGATGTTCGATATTAGTAGGAAATCGATAAATATTCTTTATGAATAAAGGAATCTCACTTGATGATTTTGCTTCATTTTTATTTTTTTGAGAACATCCATTTTTAGCTTCATTTTTCCCTTCAAAGGACTTTGGAAAACCAGCATTCCTTCCTTAAAAAATTTGTGACCCAAAGCTGTAAGTCATGTATTTATGCAATAAGGCCTCTATGAAAGTCAAGTGAGGTGCTTGATTTTTATGTCACTGATCTTCCAACGTTTGTGTTCATACCGTTGGGTGTGTTTTTAAAATTTAACATATACTTTTGGTTCTAAATAATCTTAACTACAAAATTGGATAATTAGGTTTTGGGGGCTTTTTGTTTGTTTGTTTGTTACAGTTCAATGTGTCCCTAATAAATAAGTGAATTAATTTGCAAATGTCCCAATGGAGTGCATTGTATTCAGAGTGGCTGAATGTCTTAAAGAGATTTTTGTGTACAAAGAACAGAGACTCTTGCCTGTTAATTCCAGCCTCCCCTACTCATGAACAAGGACTAGGGGACGCGGGTGTGGCTGTGCAATGTTAGGACTTCAGAGAAACTTTTACTCCATTTAGTCCATGCTTCACCAAGGGAACTGGTCACATAACATCAACACAAGCAAACCCAACTTGGACAATGCAGGAAGAACCTGAGAATTCAAGGAGGCCACTTTTTCCCTCTTCGCATATTTGAGTCCTCCCTAACTATCCTCTCTAGTTATTCATCGCTTTCTCCAGCCCAGATCCTTTCATGCTCCCCTACTAAATAACCTGGCCAACAGCACACACTCAATTAAGTATATACTTTCCTGAAAGAAGAGAAGTCCCCACTGGGATGGGGGGCACAGGGGTTAGTTGGGAGATCTCTTCCCAACTTACTGCATTTGTGCGAGTTCCAACCTTAAGCCATATTATTACTATTTAAAATGTAATTTTTTAATCTACATACAATAAAATTCACTCTTTTGATGTATGGTTCTAAGAGTTTTGGCAAATGCATAGAGATATATAATCACAACCAAAATCAAGATACAGCAAAGTTCCATCACTCACCAAAATTTCTTCAGGCTGACTGTTTTTAGTCAAATAACCCCTGTATGTGCACGTGCACGCATGCACACACACACACACACAACTAACCATAAAAAACCACTAGTCTGTTCTCCATCCCTTTACCTTCAGCTTATCAAGAATGACATATAAATGGAATCACACAGTATGTAACCTTGTGAATCTGGGTTCTTTCACTTAGCATAATGGTCTTGCGCTTCATCTGCCTGTTCCATGTATGAAACAGTTTGTTCTTTATATTGCTGAGTAGTAACCCACTGCACAGATGTACCAAAGTTTGGTTATCAATTTGCTCATTAAAGAACACCAGCGTTGTTTCACTTTGGGGCAATTATGAATAAAGCTGCTATAAACATTCTTGTACAGATTTTTGTGTGAATATAAGCTTCCAGTTCTCTAGGGTAAACAGCCAGGAGTGGGATGGCTGAATCACACAGTAAATGTACATTTAATTTTACAAGAAATTGTCAAACTTTCATAGAATGGCTGTACCATTTTACACTCCCACAGTGATGTATGAGAATTCCTGTTGTTTTGCAACTTCATCAAGAATTGGTATTATCAGCCATTTGTCTGTTTTTAATTTTAGTAATTCTAATAGGTGTATGTTGTATCTCATTGTGATTTTAATTTGCCTTTCCCTAATGACTAAATCCTAATGATGTTGAGAATCTTTCCATGCACTTACTTGCCAGTTACATGTCTCCTTTGATGAAGAGTCTGTTGAAATTTGTTTGTTTAAAAAATTGGGCTTTTTGCTTTCTTATAATTGAGTTTTGAGAGTTCTTTATATATTCTAAGTACAAGGCCTTTGTCAAATATATGATTTGTAAATGTTTTTTTCTCAACCTGTGACTTTTCATTCTCTTAACAGCAACTTTGACAAAAGTTGTTAATTATGATAGTCTAATTTGTCAATTTTCTCATGTAAATCTTGCTCTTGGTGTCATATCTAGGAAATCTTTATATAACTCAAGCCCATGAGGATTTTTCTCCTAGATTTCTTCAAAAGTTTTGTTTTACATTTCAATTGGTTATCCATTTTGAGTTAATATGGTACAAACTGTGAAGTATAGGTCAAGGTTCCCTTTTTTTTTTTGCACATGGATGCCCAATTGTTCAAGCACCAGTTTCTAAAGGGGCTTTCCTTTCTCCATTGAATTTCCTTTGTAACTTTTTCAAAAATCAACTGACCATATTTTTGTGAGTCTATTTCTGAAGTCTCTTTTCCATTTCACTGATCTGTGTGTCTATCTCCTCATCAATACTTCATTGTCTTGATGACTGTAGCTTCATTGTAAGGCTTGAAATCAGGTGGTATGAGTCCTCCAACTTTGTTCATTTGCAGTATTGTATTACATATTCTACTTCTTTGCCTTTCTATATAAATTTTAAAATCAGTTTGTCAATAAATACAAAAACACCTTCTGGGACTCTGATTAGAATTGCATCAAATCTATACATCAAATTGCAGAGAAGTGACATCTTAACTATATTGAATCTTCTAATCCACGAAAATGATCTTTCTTTATTTCATCAGTGTTTTGTAGTTTTTTTCCACATACAGGTCTTGATTAGGTACTGTAATAGGTACTAACTTTTAATTTTTGTTTCCAATTGTTTATTACTATTATGTGGAAATACAATTGCTTTTTGTATATTGATTTCATATCCTAAGACCTTGATAAACTCACTTTTAAGTTCTAGGAGCCTTTTGTGGATTATCTGATATTTTCTACTTAGGCAATAACATCATCTGGAAAGTCTTATTTTCCAATCTGAATGCTTTTTATTTATTTTTCTTGCCTTATTACAGTGGCTAAGACTTCTAATATGAATGTTGAGTAGGAATGGTAGAGCAAACATCCCCACCTTGTTCCTAATCTTAGGGGAAAACATTCCATTTTTCATCATTAAGTATGATGTTAGCTACAGGTGTTTACAGATGACCTTAATCATGTAAAAGAAGTTCCCTTTTATTCCTAGAGTGCTGAGAATTTTATTATGAAGAAATGTTAAATTTTATCAAATTTTTTTCTAAAACTATTGAAATGATCAAGTGGTTTTTCTTCTTTTGTCTGTTAATATAGTAAATTACATTGACAAACTAAATGTTAAACCAATCTTGCATTGCCATAATGATCCCCATTTGGTTGTGATGTACTACATTTTTATATGTTGTTGGATTCAGTTTCCTAATATTTTGTTGAGGATTTTGGCATCTATGCTCATGAGGGAAAGTCGTCTACAGCTTTCTTTTACTGTCTTCATTTTGGTATCACATAATGGTAGCTTCATAACATGAGTTAGAAAATGTTCTATCCTCTTTTATTTTTAAAGAGATTATGTAGAATTGACATAATTTCTTCCATAAATGTTTGGAAAAATTCGCCAGTGAAATGATTTGGTCCTAGAGTTTTCTTTGTGAGAGGACTTGTAACTGCAAGTTCAATTTCTTTCATTGATATAGAGCTATCCAGGTAATTTATTTCTTCTTGAGTGAGTTTTGTACTTTGTGTTATTCAAGGAATTGGCCCATTTCACATGAATTGCCATATTTATGTCATATTTATGAGCATACAGTTGTTCATAGTATTCCTTTATTGTAATTTCAGTGTCTGTAGGGTTTATAATAATATGCTCTCCTTCATTTCTGATATTGGTAATTTGTGTCTTTTTTCTTTCTCTTTTCTTTTCTCAATCAGTATGGCCAGATGTTTATAAAATTTATTGATTTTTTTTTGTTCAAAAATTAGACTTTGGTTTATTTTCCCTGTTTTCGAATTCTTTTACTTCTGTTCTTATCTTTCTTTTTTTTTTTTTTTTGCCACCTTTGTGTTTAGTTTGATTTTTTTTTTTTTTTTTTTTTTTTTAGTTTCTTAAGGTGAAAACAGATTACTGATTTGAGACCTTTCTTCTTTTTTCTGAGATAGGGTCTCACTACATTGCCCAAGGTGGTCTTGAACTCTTGAGCTCAAGTGATCTCTTGCTTCAGCCTCCCAGGTAGCTGAGATGACAGGCTTGCACCACCACGCCCAGCTAATGCCATAAATTTTTCTCAAAACACTGCTTTAGCTGCATCACACAGATTTTGATATGTTATATTTTTATTTTCATTCAGTTCATTTCATTTCATAATTTCCTAAGAGGCTTCTTCTTTTACCCATGAATTATTTAGATGTATATTTTTAATTTGCAAATATTTGAGTTTTCCAGAAATCTTTCTGTTATTAATTTCTAATTTAATTCTGTTATGATCATAAACCCTTTGTATGATTTCAGCTCTTTTAAATTTTTAAAGGTTTGTTTTATGGCCCAGGATATGGTATATCTTGGTGAATGTTCCATGTGCACTTGGAAAGACTATGTATTCTCCTGTTGTTGTTTCAAGTGTCCTATAAATGTCAAATGGTTGACAGTGTTGTTAGGTGTTCTGTATACTTGCTGATATTTTCTGTTGATTACTGAGAAACCAGTTTCAAGGTCCCTAAGTATAATGAATTTGTCTATTTCCCCTCTCAATTTTATTAGTTCTTATTATGTATTTTGAAACTCTTTGTTAGGTACATACATATTTAGGACTGTTGTATCTTCTTGGTGAGTTGACCCTTTTATCAGTATGCAATTCCCAGGTATTTTTCCTTGTTCTGAAGTGTATGGGCCTGATGTTAATAAAGCCACTCCAGCTTTCTTTTGATCAGTACAGTCAACCCTTCAAATCTACACGTTCCATATCCATGGATTCAACCAATTGCAAATTGAAAATATTTAAAATAAAATTTTAAAAAATACAACAAAAAAGATAATACAAATAAAAAGCAATACAGTATAACAACTATTTACATAGCATTTACATTGTATTAGGTATTATAAGTAATCTAACAATGATTTAAAGTATGTAGGAGGATGTGTATAGGTTATATGTAAATACTATCTGACTTTATAGAAGTGACATGAGCATCCTCAGATTTTGGTACCTGCAGGTAGTCCTAGAAATAATCTCCTGTGGATACCAAGGGACAACTGTATTTATGTCATTTGTTTTGTTTTGTTTTGTTTTGTTGATAGGATCTTGTTCTGTCACCCAGACTGGAGTGCAGTGGCATGATCATAGCTCACTGCAGCCTCGAACTCCAGAGCTTGAACAATCAATCCTCCTGCCGTACCTTCCTGAGTATCTGGGTCTACAGGCATGCACCACCATGCCTGGCTAATTGTTTTCCTTTTTGTAGAAATGGGGTCTTGCTATGTTGCCCAGGCTGGTCTTGAACTCCTGGTCTCAAGTGATCCTCTTGACTCTACCTCCCAAAGTGCTAGGATTACAGGCTTCAGTCACCACATCCAGCCTGCACCACTTTGTTTTAATTATTTTGTTGTTGTTTTGTTTTGTTTTTTGTTTTTATTTCAGAATATTATGGGGGTACAAATGCTTTGGTTACATATATTGCCTTTGCACCGCCCGAGTCAGAGCTACAAGCATGCCCAACCCCCAGACATCGTGGACTGCACCCATTAGGTGTGAATTACCCAACCCATCGTCCCCCCTCCCACCTGCCCGACTCCTTGTGAGTGTTACTTCCATATGTGCACGTAAGTGTTGATCATTCAGTACCAATTTAATTGTGAGTACATGCGGTGCTTGTTTTTCCATCCTCGTGATACTTCACTTAGAAAAATGGGCTCCAGCTCCATCCAGGATAATACAAGAGGTATTAGTTCATCATTTTTTTATGGCTGAGTAGTACTCCATGGTATACATATACCACTTTTATTAAGCCACTCATATATTGAGGGACACCTGGGTTGTTTTCACATCATTGCAATTGTGAATTGTGCTGCTATAAACATTCAAGTGCAGATGTCTTTTTTATAGAATGCCTTTTTTCACTTTGTTTTAAACCTGTCAATATTAATATGTTTAAAATGTGTTTCATAGGTACATGGGATATCTCTGCATTATTTCTTCTTCTTCTTCTATTTTTTTTTTTTTTTCTGAGACAGGGTCCTGCTCTATCACCCAGGCTAGAGTGCAGTGGCATGATCACAGATCATGGCAACCTCAAAACTCCTGGGCTCAAGGGATCCTCCTGCCTCAGCCTCACAAGTAGCGGGGACTACAGGCACACACCACCATGCCTGGCTACTTTTTTCTATTTTTTTGTAGAGATGGGGTCTTCTGTTATTGCCCAGGCTGGTCTCAAACACCTGGCCTCAAGTGGTACACCCACCTGGGCCTCACAAAGTACTAGGATTACAGGCATGAGCCACCCGGCCACTGGATTATTTCTTACAACTGCACGTGTATCTGCAGTTATCTCAAAAAAAAAAGTTTAATTTACAAAAATAATAAATAAATAAATAGAATCAATACAGGAACAAAAAAGAGTTCCTTACAGACATCCTAAAGTTGGGTCCTATTTCTTGGTTTTGCTTTTTTAAAACACTGTCTTTTAATTGATGTATTTAGAGTATTTACATTTAATGTGGTTATTAATTTATTTGGATTCAGGTCTACCATCTTATTATTTATTTTCTGTCTATTTCCTCTGTGTTTTTCCCCCCTCTGTCTCCCTTTTTTCTGCTTTCTGCTGAATTTTAAAAATATTTTTAGTATTTTATTTTATCTATTAGCTTTTTAAAACTATATCTCTTTGTATAAATATTTTAGAGTTTCACCTAGGGATTACAATATACATACCTAATTTTTCAGAGTTTACATAAAGTTCATATTTTATCACTTCAAGTGATGTGTAGAAATATTACAACTATATAGATCTCCTTCCTCTTTCCCCTTTATTTTGCAATTGTCATATGTTATCATATCTACTTAACATTGAAAATGCCATCAGACAACATTACAACTTTTGCCTTTAATAGTTACAAGTATTTTAAAGAATTTAGGACGGAAAAAATAGTCTGTTATATGTTACCTACATATTTACCATTTTTGTTGTTCTTCCTTCACACCTATAGTTTTAGGTTTTATTCTGGGATAATTTCTCTCATGCCCAGAGAACCTTCCTTTAATATTTCTTTTAGAGCACGTCTTCTGGCAACAAATTCTCTTAATTTTACTTCATCTATAAATGTTTTGATTTCACCATCATTACTGAAAGGTATGTTTGCTGAATATAAAAATCTGGATTCACAATTCTTTTCTTTCAGCATTTTAAAAATCCTCAGATACTTGCTTTATATATTTTGTCCAGAGTTTTAGTAGAAATCAGTGGGAAAGATAGGGTGTAGTGAATTTATACCATTTTAGTCAGAACCAGAGCCCGTATCGTCAACTGCTTCTTCATATTTCTGACTTTACCTAGGGCTGTCGCTAATTCCCCCCAGCACTACGGCAGCATAGCTAGAGCTCACTCAAGGAGGAGCCTAGTACTAACTACTTGGTGTGATGGTTAATTTTATGTGCCAGGGACTTAATCCTATTGTATTCTCTTTCTCTCCTCCACTATCAATATCTTCTCTTTTATTGGATCTTCTCCATCTCTATAAACCACACTCTAACATATTCCATTTTACAGAAAAAAAAAACTTCTTTGACTCCAGATTCTACTTCAGTTTCCGCTCATACCTCTGCTCCACTTCTAAGCAAAACTTGTACACATGCCATCTCTACTTCCTCCCCATTGCCAGATTCGAAAGGATAGCTCTCTGTTCTCTTAGTCAAGCTTTCAGCAAAATCCCACACAGCTAACCAATTACTCTTTCCTTTGGAAAACATAGTTCTCTCTTTGTTTAAGTAACAGCCTGACCTCCTGATTTTCTTCTGATTTCTTTGGCCACTCTTTATTTTTCGCCTTTGCTGGTTCTTCCCTCATCCACATCTAGATGATAGAGTGTTCTAGTGCTTAGTCCTGGGTCTCTTTCTTTTTCTAATTAAATGCTTTCTTTTAATGCTCTTACCAAATCACATAATGTTAAGTACCATCTACCCACTGGGCCTCCCAAAATACCATATTTCATTGATAATTTTGTTGTGGCCCATTTAACATCTTTGGCATCAAGTTGTATCTTACAAATAATGGAATCTTTTGATTGTTGTTGGCCAGGCTACAATTGTGCCACAGTTGTCACTGCCTCTGCACATATATACTTGATTGTTATTCCAACAGGCATGACTAGGCAAAAGTAATCCCATTTCAGTGAACAAAACACTTAAAGACCACTTGAGGATGAAGTCTAATTCCTGGTTATTGCGTGAAAATCTATATTGACATCTTCATCAGCAGCATCAAAATTTACAGGATTGGTATCAATGGCTTGGAAGAATATCCCAGAGATGATAGTGGAGTATTCCCCTAAGAAACGCTGCATCACTGATGGTTTTAAGGCATACGGGATAATACTGTGAAATGACAGAAGTCAGTAACTCTCAGCTGAAAAATTATTCAGAAGATTTGATCTCTGAATGGAAGAAGTGCTGGAAATCTTAACCAGTCTATTTCACTTATATTTTACATTTTATGTATAAAAACGAGTGATATATGGTTTTTTAAAAAGTCTAAATAAGTCTTTAAAAATTCTCTCAATAGTTATTAAATAAAAAATTTTGGTAAAAGAAAGCATTATGTCATAGTTTAGCTGCAACATTCTCTTTCTTTCCTAGAAGCACATAAAAATTGGTGTGTTTTATAATGAAAATCATCTTGGATTCAATGGTGAATGTTGTGTCTCTATCTCTGAACCCTCCACTGGGTTCTTAACTTGTATATCAAACTACCAACTTCATATATCCACCTCGTGTCCTTATAGGCAGTTCAAACTTAAATGCAAACCAGAACTCTATCATAGCTTTCTGCATCCCAATTACCATTTACTATTCTGAACTCTTGGCACCCTAGTCCAGCCACCATAATTTCCCACCTGCCCAAAGCTGACAGCCTCCCAACTGCTCTCTTTCCAGTTGGTCCCTGTTCATACCACTTCTCATACTGCAGCCAAACTCTGTTTTGTCGTTGTTTTTTAAAATAAGCATTTTAGTAGAAACTAGATCATGTTTATTTTTATTTTTTATCTTTAGAGACAGGGTCTTGCTCTATTACCCAGGCTGAAGTGCAGTGGCATCATTATAGCTCACTACAGCCTGGAATTCCTAGGCTCTGTCATCCTCCTACATCAGCTTCCTAAGTAGCTAGGACTACAGGTGCGCACCGCCACACTCAGCTAATTTTTAATTTTTTTTTTTTTTTGAGATGGTGTCTTGTTATGTTGCCCAGGCTGGTCTCAAACTCCTGGCCTCACGTGATCTTCCTGCCTTGGCCTCCCAAAGTGCTGACATTACAGGCGTGATCCACCATTTCTGGCTTGGATCATGTTTATTTTTAAAACTTTGGAATGTTTTGGATCTCTGTGTTCACCCATCTTCTATTTCATTCCCTCCCTTAACCCCAGAGTTAAGCCCTGTCTTAAACTTGGTGTTTGTTAACTCTATGCATGTCTTCCCACTTTTACTCTGCATGCATGTGCCTTAGCCTGCTCAGGCTGCCATAACAAAGTACCACAGCCTGGGTGGCTTGAACAATAGTTCTGGAGCTGGAAGTCCAAGATCAAGATGCCAGCAGGGCAATTTGGGGTAAGTCCTCCCTTCCTGGCTTTCAGATAGCTGCCTTCTTTCTATGTTCCCACACGGCCTTCCCTCTGTGTGCCCGCAGGGAGAGAGAGCAAGCTCTGGTGTCTCTTTCTCTCTTTATAAGGACACTACTCCTACAGGATTAGGGACCCATCCTTATGACCTCATTTAGCCTTAATTACCTCCATATAGGTCCTGTCTCCAAATATGCTCACATGGCGGGTTTGAGCTTCAACATATCAATTTGGTGGGGAACACAATTCAGTCCCTAACAGTATGCATCCCTAAGATATACATAGATAGGCAGATAGGAAGGTAAGCAGGTAGAATGAAAGACAGCTAGATCGGCCAGGCTTGGTGGCTCACACCTACAATCCCAGCAGTTTGGGAGGTTGAGGAGGGAGGATCCTTTGAGGCCAGGAGTTCAAGGTTGCAGAGAGCTATGACCGCACCACTGCATTCCAGCTGGGGCGACAGCCTGGGCAAGAGAGCGAGATCCTGTCTCTTTAAACAAACAAGCAAAAAAAGACAGACACGGAAAGATATACTGTGTAAAAGTTGATCTAAATATATTTATCTCAACTAATGAAACCTTAAGGAAGTTGCTATTGGTAATTTCTCATTTAATAGCTGTGCCCTCCTCCACCAAAAGCTCTAATTTTATCAACCATGTTTCAATAACTAATGTTTCCAAATTCTATTCTTAAAAGATCAGTATATGAGTCAAATTACAAAGGAATAAAGTCACCTGTGAGACTTCATTATATGACTTACACAATGTGATGGAAATTATGACTATATAATTTTATATTTTTCATCTTCATATCCGTATACTTTACATCTCTCCTATCTGAAACTAGTATATTGTAATCATTAAAATTATACTTTAAAATGTTTTTCAGAGGCAGGAGGAGGTATAAGGAGAAGTTTGTTAATGGATACAAAAATACAGTTAGAAGGAATAAATTCTAGTGTTCCATAGTACAGTAGGGTGACTATAGTTATCGAGAATTTATTTCATATTTCAGAATAGCTAGATGAGAACATCTGGAATGTTCTCAACACAAATGATACATGTTTGAGGTGACAGATATCCTAGTTACCTCCTAACTTGATCATTACACATTGAATACAAGTATCAAAATAACACATAAATATATACAATTATGTATCAGCAAAAAAAAGTTTCTTAGAGATGAAGTTAAGAATGTTATCTCCCACTTCTTAATAAAAAGAAAATTTCTTTACAAAAAACAAAATCCTTTATTTAAAATTGTCTAGAGAAAAAAACGTTATTTTCATAGCCTTTGAACTAGTCAAGTTTAGTGTGATGAAAAAAAGTTCTAATCCATATCCAGCACTGGAGCCACCGTATTTCCAGCCAATTGGCTACATCTTCTTTCATTCCACCTCTCAGAATTTTGTCCTTTTGAAGCAGGCAAACAACTCAGCCTTGGCAATATTGTGTCTCATTTAACAATCTAATTCACTCTCAATTCTTAATTCATTGGTGCCACATACCAATGACCTCGTGCTGCTGACACGTTTGCAGTGTCTGTGTGTGTGTGTGTGTGTGGCTGTGTATGAAACGTTGCTGTTTTCCTGCACAGCTCTTCCCCTTGATCATCAACCCTGCCTTGTGTCCCACTCTCCCTTGCAGCTCTAATTGTTTTTATTCCTTTGAAACCATCTGGGAAAAAAAGGCCCTTAAAGAACAGTTTCCCTTTCCAGTCATTGCTGGCAGCTTGGAAATATTCCAGTTGTTTCTCACTCAGTATTTTTAGTTTGTGCAGAAGTTTTGTCTTTCTGCCTAGACTTGTTACAACCTCTCCTGATTGTCCTCCAGCAGTAACATCCCAAGGCCCTCAGGTGTCTTAGTGGGAGGATCATGGGGTTTAAAATCAAAATGCCTGATTTGATTTCAAGTCATAATTCTACCACTTCCTGGCTATAGACCTTGGGCAACCACTGAGCCACTCTGGGACTCAGTTTCCTCTTCTTTAAAATGGGGGTGATCATATTATTTTCAGAGTTGCTTGAAGGATTAAATAAATTAGTGTACATGAATTAGTGTACTTCCTTGAGAAGTATGTTGCAGCAATGTTAATCTTTACACAGCTCAATAAACACTTCTGTACTAATTATCAGTGGTGGCAAACTCAAAGGACTACAGGTAATAGAAATGCATGCAGCAGGCAGAGTTCCATGCATCAGGGAGTGGGAAGGTTGTGTGTCTGGAGAACTAGAGCTCACAAGCCTGTCTGAGGACAACTGCTGCTCAGCTCCAGCCCACAGTCTGCATCTGAGAAAAAGATCCAGTGTTTCCAGATGTTTTGATTTTTCAAGAAAAGCTAGAAACCATGATAATTTTAATGTAAAAGCTTCTAATTTCTTAACGTTGACAACTAATTTCTAAAAATCCCTTTGTGGGTGAATAAAACAATACTTGTCTACTAGCCAAATTTGTCCTACAGACCTCCAGTTGGGTCTACTATGTGCCACATACTGTGGGAGGCCCTAGAAATACAAAGAAAAAATATATAGTCTACGGTGGACACTGCAGTGCACTTCCCTGATCGATCCCCCTTCAAGAGGTGATGTGCTGCCCAGCTGCGGGGAGTGCTAGCAGCAGGCAGCCCTCAGCTGTTGGCCTCTTCAGTTATTGCTTCAGCTGCAGAGCTGCCTCACCCAAGGTCACGCCCCTTCCAGGGGGGTCCATACCCAGTGACTGATGGAGGCAGGGGTATGGGGAGGCAGGCCACCTCATTCCAGTTTGGAACAACTCTGAAAGGCCATTCTAGCTCCAGAGCTCTTCATGGTGTCAGGTGAGGCAGTTGTTAGGTTTGTATCAGAGCTCACCTTCTCCCTCAGCCCACTCCTGCTTCCTTCTCCTCCTATCCACAGGTGAGGATCCCAAGGCCACTCCTGATTAACATCTTGCACACTAAACTCTGTCTCAGAATCAGCCTCCTGGGTAATTTCACATGCAACATGGCACTATCTGTATGATGCGCCAGGTGGACAGACAATTTTAATACTATCTGAGAAGAGCTAGGATAGACATATAAACAAAAAGCTATGGGAAGGGAGGAGAGGGCCATCAACTCAACCAGAGGCTCAAGTTAAGTCTTCCTGGAGTGGACAATCTTGAGAGAATTTTGGAAGGATTTTTAAGCATTAACCAGATAAAGAGGGAAGAGCAGGTATATTAGGCAAAGAAAACACTAAAAGCAAAGTGAAGATGGATATCCAAGAAACAGAGATGCACGTATGCATGAAGAACCATCAGCGCTTTGGTACTAATAGAGCTTATGAAGTTGGAGAGGAAAGTTTTACCTTAAGAATTTGGCCTTGGTCCAGTAGATAATGTGTACTGAAAATTTCTCCTCCTAACTCACTGAATATTTCTTCTCTCTTTCCTCCAACAAGCTTAATAAGTTGGTCCTTTGTGGAGCCTGTTTTCATACAAAAGGCATGCCTTGAGAAGTTTCGTCTCCTATCACGATTCAAAATATAGACATGAACATCCAACTCAACATCACTTGAATGGATCACAAACTTAGCATGTCCAAAATCAAGTTCATCACCTAACTCGCCTACACCTCATCTTTCTAAATTCCCTACCCTGGGGAATGTTAGCACCACCCACCCAGTTGCTCAACCAGAGTCCTAGGCCTTGGTCTCAATTCTTTTCTCTCCCTCACCCTCCAAATTCAATCTCTCAGTGTGTCCTATAAATAATCCCACCTTCATATATCTAGGATCACTTCATATCCGCTGCTACTTCCTTAGTTCAGTGAAAGCTCTTAACAATTGGCAGATTTGCCTCCAGTCTTAACCCCTTTCAAATCCATTCACCAAATAATTATAAGAATAATCCTTTCAAAACACAAATATGATCATATCAAGCCTCAACTTAAAGTTCTCTAGAAGTCCCCATGATCTTTGAGATAAAGTCCAAAGTCCTTAACAACACTCTTCAACATCTGATACAGATTTTACACTTTCTCTTTCACCCACATTGTATTACATTCCTGTTCTCTCTTGCTTCTAGAACTTGCACCAGGTTGCACTCAGTCTGAAACATCTTATCCCTGCTGTCTCTCCTTTTCTCCTTCCTTTGACTTGGTTACCCCCTCTTAGTCCTTCAGTGCTGAACTTAGGTGCTACTTTCTCTAAGGCATTTTCTCCACCACCCTTACCCCTATCATAAGCTAAGTGCCTTGCTTACTATTCTATCACTGCACCTATCAATCTCTACTTGTCTCTCTCTGCCACAAGACACAGCTGAAGGCAGAGAACATGTCTGTCCATTCCCAAATTTCCAATGCTTTGCATAATATTTGGCACATAAGAGGTCTCAAGGAATATTTTCTAAATCAATGAATGAATGAAACATATTTTATTTCTAAATGTACACTCTGAGAGCAATGTGGGTCATTGTTTTAAGAGGGAACTCACTAGAGGCCAAGAGACATGTGACAAGCGGTAGTAATGACCTGAACCAGAAAAGTGGCAGGAGAAATGGAGAAAAAGAAGTTAGAAGGAGAAATATCTTAGAGGTAAAATCAGCAGAATTGGTGACTGGATATTGGGGCTGAGGGAAAGATTGTGGTATGAAACAATTCCTGGATTTCTGACTTGGGCACCAGGATAGTGATATCTTGCCTAAGATACAGAATACAGGAGGAAGAGCAGGGTGGATAAAGGGCATAGAGATGATAAGTTTTAGTGAGTTTGTTCAGGGCACGTTGACGGGGAGGTGCCTTTGGAAGGTCCAGGTGGACTTCTTTGGACATTAGCATATGGGGTGAGGGAAGAGTAAAAGTCCTAAATGAGACGGCACAGGGGAAACAGTTGATGTAAGAAGGAGGTCAACACAGTGCCCTGGGAACACCAACTTTGTTACAAATGTGCTAGATTTCTTACTTTTGCCCCACCAGAAGCACTCTGCACCCTGCCCCAGAGGAATGATCTATATTGACTACACCAATGGGCGTCCTTGCCCTCTGGTTTTGCTTGCGTTTAGTTCCTGTGAGAGACCAGCAGTGACAGAAGGAGAGAAGAGAATGCCATCCAGATAACAGCCCACTCCCCCTGTCAGGCCCAGGTGTGGTAATGAAGCCCCACTGTCACTAGCTAATGTCCCAGCCCTTCTTGTTTTTCCTACAGCACACACACTTAGTAAACAGCCCTTTTATTACACCAACTTAATCACTCAGCTTTAGAATGCCATCAGTTTCCTCAAGAGACTGAGGGATACACAAAGGATCCTAGGAAAGAAAAGACAGGCAACCTAACATGATAAACTAACTCTATTATAGTGCTTTAGAAGATTACCTTTCCTAAACAGACTTCTCTGAAAACTAAAGGAGAAACCCTGAAAGTGGAAATTGCAGGCATCTAGGACAAAGGAGTAAGTGGTTGTCAGCTAGAATGACTGCAACGGTAAATTAACTGGGGAATTCCCAAAGATTAAATTCCAATGAGGCATATTCCAAAGAACTAAATAAGTGTACATGTAAGTCACTTGCTGGTATCTATGGTGACATGATGTCATATTGTAATAAACTTCATAAGAGTTAATAATGGCAGGGATTCCAAATAACTGGGTATACAACACCGGCGTGTGGGGGATGGATATAAAGGACTGCAATCTTGCCAACTCAGTGGCATCCATCCTGCTGGGTCAATAGCTAGGCATCAAAATAGAACAAAATATACAAAGGAATGTTGGGGAAATTTAGCTGAATGCTCTGTTGGAACCACAGATAAGTAATATTCATATATTTGCTTGTATTAAAGATGGGATTTTGACATGCATGTATATGGCCTCAACATTATTTCTGAATATACTAAAGCTGGATAGTAGCCTTCCCTTGAGCTGTTCAGATCGTATAATATAAGCCACTGCTGACCCTGGCTCAGTTCTTTGACATCCCCTTCTCTATCTGCAGCCTCCTGGTCATCTTTACTGTGCCACAGTTTACTGCTCACTGCCTAAATGAACCCTCTAAACACATCCCACTTGATTTTAGGGGGCTGTAGGCACAGCTACAACCCCTCAAGACCCTTCTTTTGCCAGTTTGTTTACATAAAGTGGCTAGATTGCAAATTTAATTTGCTTTTCTATAACTCAGCCAATCAACAATGCAAGAACGCAGGGAAAAAAAGAAAAAAAGGGGAGGCCACTCAAGAACAATTTAAATGTCAACATGTTTAGAACGAGAATTATTCATAATACAAATATGAAACACTGTTGATGTTCATATTCAGGTCATTAGAACTTAGTGTCAATCAGGCTATTAGAACTTGCCATTGACATCAATAGGACAAAACGAAGGCAGCAAACCTGGAACTGTGGTTTGTTTGCCTTACGTATCTCAATTCAACAATCTAAATCAAATCAAAGAAAAATCCCAAACTTGAAAATAACCCTAAAGTTTATCTCTTCTAACCTCCTTCTCAATTTCCTAATTTCTCATACAATGTCCCTGACAGAGTCACTTGTTCACATACTCAACGGACACAAATTGATCACCTGTGCCTGCCAAGCACCATTCATTTAACCCCAAAGATAAAAGCATTTTCGTGTGACTGCCAGGAAACTCACACCAAATCTGTCCTTGAATGCTGACTTCATAACATAAATCATTATTGCCAAGTTCCCTTGAACCAAAATCACCTCCACTCCACTTCCACAAGTCTGTTCTGTCTTCAAATATTTCTAAGGAGTGTTAAGTTTTTGTGCCATCCACCCTGACCTCAAGGATTTTTTAGGCAAAACACACCAAGTTTGCTCAATGACTCCTTATATGACTTAGTGTCCAGAACACTCCTCTATACACATTCAAGTTTCTCAAAGCCCCTCTTAAAGACAGCAAACCAAAATGGATAATATGCCCTAGATGTATTCTTTAATGACCTGGACACTGTGCTTTTACTAATGAAGCTATAATTCCTCAGCCCTTTGAAAACGTCTGTCATTCTGTTATATGAGTATGGTCTTGAAGTCAGGTCCAAGTTTCTATGGACAGATGATTTTGTAATCTTGGGCAAGTTGCTTCACACCGTTGAACCCTAAGTTCAATTGGGAAACAGAGATGATCATTATTTCCTATGGATTTGTTGTGATTGTGAAAATATATGGCATATGTAAAGCCCTTAGCACAGTACCTTGTACAGAGTAGATGCTCAAAATTTGTTAACTGATGCCCTTAATATCACTTATATACTCACAGACACAACCATTGCTTTTTTCAAAAAAAGATTTTCACATAAACTGACACCAAATCCAGTGCCAGCCATCCTGTATTTAACGGATTTTCTCCCTGAAATTTAAGACTTCATGTTTATGATTGTAATGGTTCATGTGTTTTCATCTTATCTTCCTAGTTTATTGACATTTTCCCTAAATTTTTATCCTATTGGGTCACTTGCAAATTCAATACGCCTGACCTATAAGTCCTCATCCAAGCCACTGATAATGCTGTGGATAAACAATGACCAGAGATAGAAAACCCTGTGCCACACCAGGAGACTTTCATCCAGGTTTACATCTGTTCCCACTTTTCAGCCATTGTTTAATGAGTTGTGAGTAGGGCTCACTGCAGTGACATCTTACACACATTCCTTCATCTTTCTGCAAGACCATCCTAAGGAAAACCAGATGATAGAGTGTCTCTGGCATTCCCTAGATCTATTTTCCCAGTAACTCTGTTAAATGAGAAATGATATCTTTAGAAAATATCTGCTGTGATTTAATGAATTTATAATGGCAAGTGATACTCCTTTTCTGTTCTAATTACCTATGCATAAGTCATCTGTCTAACAATCTACCATATGTCTTTCCCTCCTTTTTCTTCCTTGTGACAGGCAACATAATGGATCCCCAAGCATGTCCCTGTCCTAATGCCAGAACCTGAGAATGTGTTACCTTACATGGCAAAGGGACTTTACAGACGTGATTAAAGTTAAGGACCTTGAGATGAGGAGGCAGCCATGAATATCCGGGTGGGCCCAATCTAATCTCAGGAGTCCTTAAAAACTGAGAACCTTTTCCAGCTGTGGTCAGAGGGAGCTCAAGTTCTCTGAGAGAAGCAACTGCTGGCACTGACTACGGAGTAAGCAGGTCGCAGCCAAGGAACGTGGACAGTCTTTAGAAGCTGGCAAAGACAGAAAACAGATTCTCCTCCGCAGCCTCCAGAAAGTACGCAGCCCTGCTAACACCTTGATTTAGCCTAATGATATCTGTGTTGAACTTCTACATTCTAAACTGTAAGATAACAAATGTGTGTTGTTTGAAGCCACTGAGTGGGAATTTGTCACGGCAGCCGTAGGCATAGTCCTTCTCCTCTTTTGTGAATTTAAATACTTCAGTTAACAAAGATTTTTCTTCAAATTCACTTTTGGCCAATTGGGGCTTAATTTGGCCAAGACATAGGAGACTAGGATAAATCTGGTGAATTGCAGGAAGTCATGAGTTAATCTCCTAGTAACAAATTCCTGATCTATTCGTTAATGTAGGTTGCAATGAAATGTCTTTGTAGCAAAACTTTGTTAGAATTGTTGTAATCACTGTAACTATATAACAATATCTCTTTAAAAAAATTTAAAATTCAACTAGTCTTTACTTTCTTGCACCTCTAATGTAATTCAATAAAATCTGGTGTGGTTGTACTGAATATATTCTATCTTTACAACCTGTATAATAATGTTACTGTAGAAGCTACATTTGCGAGCCAGAGCCCAACTCTGTCACTTACCAGTTTTGTGACTTTCAATACTTATTTCCATCTCTCTGCACTTCAGTTTTCATACCTAGAAAAATAAGGACATTTGATAAGATGATCTCTAAGGTCTCTTTCTTCCTCTAAATTGCCGTGTTCTATCAGAATATAGACAAAAAAAAAAAATTCTGTTTCCTAGCTGAAGGATAAACTGATAGAAGTACAGTACTTCATTCCTCTGTCCATGCCAGTCCCTTTACATGAAATACAATCTCCTCCTTTGTTTACTTTTCCCACTTGTATCTCCAGCTAGTGAGATGCTTCCCTGCTTTCAAGGCCCAAATCAAACACCACTTCTCATGAAAACTTCCTTGATCACAGCATCAGAAATTAATCTCGTGCTCCTTTGAAATATTGCAGCACTTGCTGCCTGTAGGCTTGTCACATACTGAGTTATTATTCTTTTTGTTGCAATGTCTTGTCTACAGCCATACCACCCTGAAGGTGCCCAATCTGTAGCAACATTTTGCTACTCCAACTACACCGTAGCGTCCTGGAGGTGGGGACCACATTCTATGTTGTTCGTCAATGGCAAGGGTTGGGTAAATGTCCCGCCTCTCCTCCTGTTACAGCAGAGGTGGTGTCCTCCTCCTATCTACAGCCCACCCTCTTCTTGTCTCCTGGTTCCTTCTCTTCCAGGCTCCCACAGACCGGGTGGCAGCCATCATCCCCATCTCTCCTTTCCCTGTCACTTCAACTTCGCTTCCAGCCTCAGCCCCTCTGCCCCAACTATCTCCCATCTGAAAAAAATTCCTCCAGAGACCCCGCATTGGCCTCCAGCTGCACCCTGGGACCTCCCACTGCCACCTTCCTTGGGGGCATGGCGCTGTGCACATCTGCTGCCTCCACCCCTTCTCCTCCCCCTCATGCTCTTCCCTGCAGACTGGCTCCCACCCCATCACCAAGGTCACCAGTGCCACCCAGGTCTCCACGGCCAGTGGACACCAGGCAGCAGTTCCCACTACTGACCATGAGCTCCTTCTTCAAACACTGTCTCCCATGGCCTTCCACATGACGCTCCTCTTTCTGCCTAGATGGTGCTTCAGTCTCCAGCGCCAGCTCACCCACGCTCTGTTGTTTATGTCCTTCGAGTTATATCCTGGGCCCTCTCCTGCACTCGATCTACCACGTTTCCCTGTATGCCTCCCATCCCCAAAGCTCCAACTGTCACGCACAAGAGCAAATTAGACAAGCAAGGCCTTTGCTCTCCAGAAGTTTACATCCTAATGCAAAAAGACAAACAACAGACATGCGAACATATAAAGCCCAAGATGATTTCAGATAGTGACAAGTGCATTGAAGGAAATAAGTAACTGGGGAGATATTTTACGAAGGGGGTCAGGGGAGGCTTGTCTGACGAGGTGACGCTGGAGCTGAGAAAAAACTCCAATAACAAGGCACTTCTGAGAAAAGCTAAGCAAAAGCGTTCCAGGCAAAGACGTTTAGTGTGTTAGAAGGTCCTGAGACGGAAAGATTCTCCCCTGTTGCAGAAAGACAGCAAAGGACACGGCGCAACAGGAAGTGGGAGCAGAAGGCTGGGGTCCGGTGCAAAGGGCTTCGTGGGCCCAGGTGGGGGTTTGGATCTTAGGCCAAATGCACAGAGCAGCTGTGGAGCATGGCAGCAGCCCTCTAACTGTCTTCCAGTGTGTTCCCCACGAACACACGGCGCTCTTTAAAACACACATCTGCTCTTACCACTGCCCTGCTGGACTCTCTTCAACAGCTTCCCATGCTCCATAGGAAGGTCCAGCCCTTGAAAGGACCTCCAGGGGCCAGTCCATACTTGGTGCCCCGGCCCGTCCTTGCCACACCCCCCTTGCCCTCCATGTACCAACTGTGCTGTAGTCGCTTCAGGTCCTGGACACACTGGGCTCACAGTAACCTCCAGACAGCGCCATCCAGTGGAAACATATTGTGAGCCACATACGTAATATCAAACTTTCTAGTACACAATCATTGAGTAGACAGAAATAGGTGAAGCTAATCTTATAATAGATTTCATCTACCCAATATATCCAAAATATTACCATTTTAACATATAATCATTGTAAAACATTATTTGATATTTCACATTCTTTTCTGCATACTGTCTTTGGAATCCTCCTGTGTGTGTTTTACACTTAAGGTACATGTCTCAATCCTGACTAGCCCCACTTCAAGGATTCAGCCACTGTTGGTGTCTGGTGATCACCGGGCAGGACAGACCAGGTCAGACCCAAGCATACCCTGTCCCCTCAATTTAACCCCTTCTACATCCTCCCCACCCACCTCCTGACTTCATCACACAATAGCTACTCACCCCTCATGAATCACAAAGGCCTCTCATGACCCCTGAACTAGGGACACTCCCCTTGCTCCGTGCTCCCAAAGTGCCCTGCACTTCTATTTCATACTGTTCACCATGCTCACCATTGTTTTCTTCATCCTGTTGTAAACTCCATGAGGAGGCTTGGCCAGAGCCACATTCAGCCCAGTGCCTGGCACACGACAGTCACTCAAGACACGTTTCATGAAATAAATAGTCGGTAGCTTCCAGGGTAACTGAAAGCAGTTCCTCACACTATCGTTTCCATCATAAAATTTGCTTCACAGTTGAAGCCCAATTAATGGGATTTTACTGCAGTGCTCAGCGCTAGGGACAACTGGCTGAACAGGAAAGACCATAGAGGCAGGGGCATCAGCAGACACAGGGCACACCTTTATGTTGTTGTGTTTGTTGATCAATGCATCGTTACACAAGTGATATGCTCCCTTGTTACAAAATTCAGAAGGTACCGAAGTAAATAGTAATTCTTTCTTCCTCCCTATTCCTAAGCCAACCCCTCCCTAGAAACAACAACTGTTACTACTTTCCTACATTTATTTCTCCCGCTTTCTTCTCGTTGAAAGAATCATTTCACAGACTAACATTTTTAAGGTTTCTCAATAATGTGAAGAATGAGAGAAGCAATAACCATTCCTTAGGGGACACGCTTGGACTATTGTGTCTGCTCTCAGGCATGCGCTGGAACATTCATGTTTGCTGTACTTTGACTAAAATAAGGATGCAAGAGAATCTGGGATTGGAATTCCTTCATCCGAACAATTATCCTTACCTGGGTTTTTTTCCACTTAAATATTACTAATCACTAAATGGACTAATACGACTCTTTATACTTACACACCATCGGCCATGTAAGAATTATTAAATACCAAGATCTATCGTTTTACGTGAGGTAAGTGTTGGGTGTTATCATGCCTATTTTTAAGTTGCAAAACTTCCGTACAAATGATAGCACCTTCCTGATAAGTCATAAAGTAAGTTTTTTTTCCCCCACATCCAACCACCCCCCCCATAAAGTGAATATTTTTAGGCCCGTCGTTGTGGATTTTTACTTATTCCAATCCAGTATCCACATCCCAACCCCTTGCTTATATCTCTCTGGGTCCGACAAAGCCTCAGCAGAACCTACAAAAAGGACAAGTGGAGCCTTAAAACACAAGACTCTTAGGGCCCATTTGCCCTGACCCTTCGTGTCTCCTCTTCCCTACCTGTGGCCACCCGAGCAGCCGTGTGACCGCCCCAGACCAATCTGGCTCAACTTTTACGTTGCCAGTTGTTTTTCAGTTGCCCGGGACCTTCAGGTTGAAGGTCACGTAACCTGAGCATGCCCAGATGAACCAAGTGCGCAACCATACGCGGAACCTAAGTGCTTCGGCCAGACCTAGGACGGGGGACCAAATTGAGATGCGGACACTGCCTGGCAGGCTCGAGGATCCAATCAGATCGAGCCCTGGCGTCACTCCGTCGCAAGATCCAATCAGATCACGCCTCATTGCCCTATGCTTATAGAACCTGACCCGACCCCAGATCACGGGCACAGATCTGAGCGTTTTTACCTGTCTCCTTGCCAGGAGGCGGTAAAGCTTTGTTTTCTAAAACACCAGTGTCAGGCTACTGGCTTCTGTGTGCATCGGGCAGGGAGCCCATTGATGGCGCTCTAGCAGCTCTAAAAGAGAACCACGATCACTTCTGGCTCCTCTTAGCATCACAAGAACGTAGGTGTGAAAATGGATTATCTGTTAAAGGTACATTAAAAAATTAGTTCAAATCTTTCAAATATTGCTGTTTGAATGGCACATTTTTACAGGTTTTTTACAATAGTAATTTAGCAATATGAATCAAGAACCTCGAAAATGCCCACTGAAGGGACTGGCCTAGGAATACCACTTCTTTTAATATCGCTAAAGGAAATAATCCAAATGTGAAAAGGTTTTGAGCATAAAGATGTTCATCACAGAGTTACTTATAATAGGAATTAATTATCATAGCCAGAAAGGTAAAGTAATAGTAATATAATAATTTGAAATATTACTAAGATTATGTGTTATTTGGTAACAAAGCTGATAATATAAAGCAAAAAAGATTGGGACACAGACTTATGTATGCAATGTAAGATAAGAAGAACATATAAACATAAAAATCCCCGGGTCATTGGACAATGGGTGATACTTTTGCTTTTTTTGTATTAGATATATAAATACAGTAAATAGTGTCTTTGAGATAAGTTGTATGGGAAAAATGAAGCAGAGAAAGGGACATGGGAGCACAGGAGGGGGCGGGGTTGCAATTGTATACAGAGCTGACAGGAAGGCAACACTGACAAAGTGAGATTTGAGAAAAGACTACAGGTTGGAGCTTAGCAAACAAACAACAAAAGAGAGGGTCTGGCCTGAACCTCTGAATTTTGGAAATGTGGTCCCTACCTTCTCTGTAAACAATTTCTCTTGGAAGAACTCAAATTTTTATTTGAGCTAAATTTTAGCTATAAAAGATATTGATTGTTTATGAAGAAAGACAGAGTCCACCACACTCATACTGTCCACAGCCATCAATAGTGGCACTAACCTCTTTTGGCAAGGCCCCCGAAGCCACCACCCAAACAGGACCCCACAGAGACAGCATTTTCCCTGCCAGTGGCTTGGACTTTCTTCACTCACCTCAGAGAATTTCTTTTTCTGCAAATATTCTGTGGTAGCAGCATCAAAATACTTGGCATAGCCCTCATTGAGGCTGTAAATCTTTCCTTTCTTCTTAATCTTGACATCTTTTTCCACCAGGACAAATTCACCAAGAGCCTAGAAAGATGGAGAGAGACACCAGGAAGAAGAGAGATGCCAGGAAAGAGAAGCCAACAGCGCACTGCACAACAATCAAGACTTGAGAAGACAAGGGCCTGCAGGCAGAACCCAGGGTTGCTGTGTTTAAGGGCATGGATGATGTATTTTACCTACCAGTTCTGGATGTTTTGAAGTAGGAGAGGATTTACTTTGTCTAGTCGGTGGCTTTATTGGAAATAAAAAATGTCAACTTCAAGAAAAGGGGGAACCTTACCAGCACAGGAATGAACACAGCATGGAATGTCTTAAATGGTGTTCAGCACTGCTCCTTACAAATAAGAGGGAAGAAGGTACCTTTGATAGATCCCTGACGGTCCTAAAACATCTCTCGATGCTTATCAGCGAGTCTCAGAAGTCCTGGTTGGAGACGGGCATCCGCCCTGGTTCTGACGGGGCTCTGAGATGCTGTGACAGCCCCGTTACGTCTCTGAATCGAGCTGCTCTCTCAGTGGACATCGCTTGAGCATCACAGGACTTCCCCTCCATGTCTTGTTTACATAATATCCATCCTCAAAGTGGTTTACTAGTCTCTGAACTTTGCCGTCTTCTTTAGAAATATGACCAGAGGGAATCCATGGTGGTTTGGACTAGCCTTCAAAGCATGTGCTTAATTTAAAATTTAAGACAAAAATCTCTATGTCCAAGCTTGTGTAAATTCAAGTGTGAATGCCCTAAACTATCTTTAATATTATTCCTTTTGATCTTATGCCAGTTGGTCTTAAGAAGTTCTTAAGAGCTGTGATGAGGGAGGTAGGCAGCACACCCATCGAATCCCTGTCCTGCCATTACTCCCTGGAGATTTCAGCCAAGTCACTTACCTTCTCTGTGCTTTCATTGTGTATCAGTAAAACGTGACACCAGCACCTGTACGTGCCTCGTAGGTCTGAGGTGAGGACTAGCCCAGGAACACTGCATGGAGGTGAGGAGAGCCCTGCCTGACTCGTCATCAGCTGTCAGGAGTATTAGCCATGGTGATAGAACCAGTATTTAAAGACATCTCAGACAGCCATGCAAGATGGCCAAATGGAAACCTCCAGCAATCCTCCCTCCGCACTCACACCTAATTCAACAGCTGTCCATGCAAGCAAGCTCCTTCAGAAGGATCAAAATCAGGTAAGCGATCATACTACCTGGTTTTAACATTATATCAAGGAAAGCAGCAATGATGTGGGCAGAAAGACAGTCTTGCATTGCCTATGCCACCCCTATCACATCCCCTGGTAGTGCTGAGCCAGCTCGCCCAGGAGAGAGTTTGTGTGCCTGGGGGAGAGAGAGTGAACTGATTGTGGGGCTTTGCATTGAAACTCAGGGCTACCCTGGCACAGCGGAATGCAGCACAGGGCAGAATTCTGCCAGTGCCCACAGAGAGAGCATTTAGACCAGCCCAGCCAGAGGGAAATCCTCTGCTGCCAAACCTGAGTTCTGGTTAGCCCCGCCACCCGCTGACAAAGATCAGCCTAGGGCCTGGACTAAATTCCTAAGGCAGGTGGGCCACAAGGGCTGCAGTCCTTGGGCAATTGCTGTGGCTGTGCAGGCTCAGAGCCAGAGGACTTGGGGTGCATGTGACCCAGTGAGGCAGTAGAAGCTCTGGCCAAGCCAGTGCCTGTATCACCCCTCCCCCAACTACAGGCGGTGCAGCTCAGGGACCCTCCTTCCACCTGAGAAAAGGAAAGGGAAGAGCTCAGAGGACTTTGTTTTGCAACGTGGGTACCAGCTCAGCCAGGGTAATAAAAGTAACAAGCAGATTCCTGAGGCCCTTGAGACCAGGCCTTTCATCCTCGATGGATTTTCTGGACCAACCCTGGGCCAGAAGGAAACATGTTACCTTGAAGGTAAGATCCCAGTCCTGGCTGGATTCACAAATAGTTCACAAATCTCCCCTCCTTGCCCCCAAGCAACACAATGAAGTCCTGGAGCTAAAAGATCTGGCCTGTGGGCCTGCTCCCAGGTCCCTGAAGTTCAATCCTTGACCATGCAAGGAACAAGAGTACTGGTCCCAAGTTGCCTAGGAGGGTGCTCAAATAGGTTTGATGCCGCTCCATTTCGAGGTATGCCCTGTTCTGATGGAGCAGCTGGGCAAGCAGCACCAGAGAGGGCCAGTGAGCAGGGAGCTCACAGTCTGAGCTCCCCTTAGTTCTATCCAGGTCTTTATGAGGAAAGGCTTGAGCCCTTCTCTCTGTGGAAGCCCCCATGTGGTGTGTGCACCAACAGCGGGGGAAGAAGCAGCTCCTGAGAGCCCTGGCTCAGTTGTCTCTCTCAGCAGTTGTGGGCAGGGGAAGGGAAAGGGAGGGAAAGAATAGGGATGGAGGAAAGCTGGCACTCTGATCATCTCTGTCCCTCTCTCCAGAAGAAAGCCCACCTGGAATGTCTAGGCTCTAGGGTCACACAGATGCCCCAGGACCCACCGGCTCCCTGTGGCTCCCACAGTCTGGGCTGGAGTTGAGAAATGTTTGTGTGGGAATGAACAAGACAAAACCTGAGGGGCTGAATCCCCCTGGGGAGGAAAAATATGCACAGTGGGTGGAGAAACAATATGGTGCCTGCTTTCTCAGCTTGGCTCTGTGGTGACGGGAAACTTCCCAAGAGGCCTGCAAGGCTGGTGTTTTCTTCTCAAGAAGCTCCCAGTTCACTGGTGGAAGCAGCTTTTGGGCTCAGTAGCCTTGTGACTGCCAAAGATGTCAAGGAGGGAGAAACAAACCACTTGACGTACCTTTTTTGCTGTACTCCAACCCTCTCGGGAGTTGTTCTCTGCCGATAACTTGCTCCTTTTTGTTCTGCTCCCCAACTTTTTCCCATGAAATCTCTTCTAGGTTCTGGCACCTTTCCCTCAGAATTACACCTGACCTATGATTGTTTGCTTGTTTGTTTTTTCTTTTTCATCTAAAACTTTTCCTTCTTTCTGAGACGATCTGGCAGCTGGTGTGTCTGATCAGACATCTTGTCTCTCCCTGATTATTTGTCGATGATATCATTTTATATCTAGAGAAACCTACACACGTCATCCAGAAACAATTAGAACTGATAAACAAATTCAGTAAAATTGCAAGATACAAAATCAACATACAAAAATCAGTAGCATTTCTATATGCCAATAGTAAACAATCTGAAAAAGAAACCAAGAAAGTAATCCCATTTACAATAGCTACAAATAAAATAAAATACCTAGGAATAAACTTAACAAAAGAAGTGAAAGATCTCTATAATGAAAACTATAAAGCATTGATGAAAAAGATGAAAAGTACACAAAGACATGGAAAGATATTCCATGCTCATGGATTGGAAGAATCAATATTATTAAAATGTCCCTACTACCCAAAACAATATACAGATTCAATGCAGTCGCCATCAAAATACCAATGACATTCTTCACAGAAAGAGAAAAAACAATCCTAAAATTTATGTGTAACCACAAAACCCTGAATAACCAAAGCCATCCTGAAAAAGAACAAAACTGGAGAAATCACATTACCTGACTTCACATTATACTATAGACCTGTAGTAACCAACACAGGATGGTATCAGCATAAAAACAGACGCATAGACCAATGGAACAGAATAGAGAACCCAGAAATAAATCCATACATCTATAATGAACTTATCTTCGACAAAGTTGCCAAGAGCATAGATTGGGGAAAGGACAGTCTCTTCAGTAAATAGTGCTGGGAAAACTGGATATCCATATGCAGAAGAATGAAACTAGACCCTTATCTCTTGCCATATACAAACATCAAATCACAATGGATTAAAGACTTAACACAAATACCTGAAACTATGACACTGGTAAAAGAAAACATTGAGGAAACGCTTCAGGACATTGGTCTGGGCAAGAACTTCTTCAGTAATACCACAAAGCACAAGCAATCAGAGAAAAATTGGACAATTGGGATCACATCAAGCTAAAAAGCCTCTGCACAGCAAAGGAAACAATCAATAAAGAGGCAACCCACAGAATGGGAGAAAATATCTTCAAACTACCCATGTGACAAGGGAATAATTATTGGAATATATAAGGAGCTCCAACAACTCAATAGGAAAAAAATCAAATAATCCAATTAAAAATTGGGCAAAAGATTGCAATAGACATTTCTCAAAAGAAGACGTACAAATGGCCAACAGCTATGTGAGAAAATGTTCAACATCATTAGTCATCAGAGAAATGCAAATCAAAACTACAGTGAGATATCATCTCACCCCTATTAAAATGGCTTTTATCAAACAGGCAGGCTCTAATGAATGCTGGTGAGGATGTGGAGAAAGGGGAACCCTCCTACACTGTTGGTGGGAATGTAAATTAGTGCACCCCCTATGGAGAACAGTGTGGAGTTTCAGTTCCTCAAAAAACTAAAACTAGAACTACCATATGACCCGCAATCCCTTCGCCAGGTATTTATCCAAAAGAAAGGAAATCAGTATATCAGAAAGACATCTGTCCTCCCATGTTTATTACAGCACTATTCTCAATAGCCAAGAGTTGCAATCAACCTTGTCCATCAATGGATGAATGGATAAAGAAATATTGGTATATACACAATGGAGTATTATATGGCCCTAAAAAAGAATGGACCCCTGCCATTTGCAGCAATATGTGTAGAACTGGAGAACATTATGTTATGTGAAATAAGCCAAGCACAGAAAGACAAATCTCACATGTTCTCACTCATACATGGGAGCTAAATATTAAAATAATGGATCTTACGGAGACAGAGAGTAGAATCATGCTTACCAGAGGCTGGGAAGGGTAGCAGGCAGAGGGGAGATGAAGTGGGGATTGCTAATGGGTGCAAAAATATAGTTAAGATACTTAGATAAAATGAATAATACCTGATAGCACAAAGTGACTATAATCAACCGTAAGTTACGGTATATTTAAAATAACTAAGAGTGGAATTGCAATGTTCCTAACACAAAGAAATGATAAAGGCTTGAAGAATGATAAAGGTTTGAAGAGACCCCAATTACCCTGATTTGATTAAGCCTCATACACTGCTGGTGGGAATGCAAAATGGTGCAATCACCTTGGAAAACAGTCTGGCAGGTCCTCAAACAATTAAACATAGTTACCATAATGACCCAGCAATTCCACTTCTATGCATATACTCAAACTAAATAAAAACATATGTTCAACACAATCAAATTTTTATAGCACTGTTCCTAATCGCCGAAAGGTAAAAAAAACCCATATGGCCATCAGCCAATGAATAGATAAAGAAAATGCAGTATATCCAGACAGTGAAATATTATTTGGCCATCTAAAATACTGATACATCCTACAACATAGATAAACCTTGAAAGCATTATACTAAGTGAAAAGGAAAATCAAAAAAGACCAGATATTGTATAATTTCATTCATATGAAAGTCCAGAACAGGGAGATCTATAGAGACAGAAAGTAGATTAGTAGTTGCTCAGGCCTGGGGAGGGGGATGGTGAGATTACAGGGAGATGGCTAGAGGGTGTGGGGTTTTTGAGGTGATGAAAATGTTCTCAAATTGACTGGTGATGGTTTCACGTATCTGTGGATGTACTAAAACCATTGAATTGTACACCTTAAATGGATGAATTGTATAGTTTCTGAATTATATCTCAATAAAAGATTTTGTTTTTTAGGTCACCCAGGCTGGAGTGCAGACGATCATAGCTAACTGCAGCCTGGAACTCCTGGGCTCAAGCAATCCTCCCTCCTCAGCCTCCTGAGGAGCTAGGACTATAGGTATGCACTACTATGCCTGGACAATTATTTTAAGATGGGGCATTGATATGTTGTCCAGACTGGACTCCAACTCATGGCCTCAAGCAATCCTCCTGCCTTGGCCTCCCAGAGTGCTGGGATTACAGGTGTGAGCCACCCTGCCGGGCCCAGTAAATCTATTTTTTTTAAAAAAAGAGTGCATACAGCTTAGAATTTAATAATGGGCACTGTGAGATAATGGCTTAGAATCAATGTAGACATATCATGAGGCAAGAGTAGGCAAAGGACAAGCCCCCAAGTTCATGTTTCTCTCCATATCAAGTTATCTCACTCATCTTTCCTCTGGCTAACTCATACAGAAGGAAATTTTCTGCCTACAGCAACACTTGCCTAGGAGATGTCAACGTTGAATGTTGTGTTTCATCACAACTGGTTCTATGGGTCTGAAGCTGATAAATGACCACGAAGTCTGAAAGAGTCTGGAATGCCAGACCCTTCCAGACTAATGCAAGATTCTTTCCTGACCAATGAATAATAGCAGGACTTGTTTTACTCAGCCACATACAGACCAAAGAACTATTCTATCCTACCTGCACCAAGTGGGCTAGTTTTCAATGTTTAATCAACATAACCACCATGATATTCCCTTTGTCACATATTTCCTCCTCTGTGTCCACTCGGTGGATTTCCTGACTGGTGTGTGTTCCCTACCTGGCAAACAAATAGACTCAGCTTTCTATCTTAAACTTCCTTTGACGTTTATTTTATTCTTTGGCACCCTTTATTTACCCGTGCTCTGGGTCCCCCTCTCCTCTCCCTTCTTAACACATTTTACGTCTTTCTTCAAAGCTTCGTTCTTTCTTTCCTCCTACCTATACCCCATTCCTAGATTTCCCAAACAAGAGGTCTCAGGACTGCTACCAGCATAAACCATAGTTTTCTTCTTCTGACTTTAAAAGAGTCTGCATTCACCACCTTCACCCACTTAGCCCTATTCACATCCATCCCCATGTCTGGAATGTCCTTCTACCTCTCCTTGCCACCTTGACGTGTGGAAATCCACCTTGTCCTTTGAGGCCCCCTTTAAATTGCCTGACAAAGTTTTGTCTTGCAAAGAAGCCTTTTCCAAATGGTCTCAGCAAAAAGTGATCCTTGATGCTCTGAACTCTTGTAATCTTTGCGAATAAATTCCTCATGGGATTTGTCACTGTGTATCTGAGCTTTCAGCTATCCATATTATTCTATTAACTTTCCTGTAAGACAGCAACTTCTTTCAGAGTCAGGGTATTTATGAGCACAAGGTAAATTGGATACAGCCTTTCCAGGGAAACATTGGCTCAGTTTGGCCTTTGGCCTTTGGGGTCATCTACTTAGGCAAAATGTTTCTAGGTATTCCTAATACTATAAAAGCAACTGATTTACCTATACTGCTTTGTATATAAAGACACCTTTCAATGTATATTCTCATTTAGTTTTCAGAAGAATTCTGAGAGGTAAGTATTTTAATTCACTCGATTTTACAGATAAAAGAAATTAGAAACTTAAGGGGCCTGATGAATATCAAACAATGGTAGTTGATCCAGTTTGCAAATCCCAGTCACTGCTTCTTGCTGATGGTTTCATCAATAAAAACAAGGAGTGCTCTACTGGATTACTTACTAAAGTGGTAGGCAAACCATGTGGTCAGTATTTCTTCTTCAGTGTGCTCCAGAATTAGACACTATTACAGCCTTTGTCATCTTGAATTGACTTATCTAAAACAAGCCACCCAGTGATACCATGCAATCTTCTTGTTTGAAACCACTCACCTTTCCTCTAATTGATGTTTAGGATCTATTTAACTCTAGTAATTTCTCTGATCTGTTCGTGCTGGATCTCATCTCAATGACACAGGATGCTGAGAACTCACAAAGAAGACATAGGAAGCAACCTCCCAGAACAAACATCCTTATTTCCGGGGCAAAGCTCATAGTACCAGGCTAACACCTCCTTTATAATACCAAATCTTATAATGATGGGAAGAGACAAACTAGGAAGATATTGCAACATACTACAATGACCAAACGATGCCCCGTATTAGAAAGGGAAGATTTGATTCTTGTTCTGGGTCCCTTCAACTATTCCTCTCTGTCCTACAGGTAACAGATCAGATCAACAGTAAATCCATTTTTCACATATGAGCAAACAGAAGTACATGAGTTAATTTCCAAAAAAAATCCATACAGAAAAATATATGCCAGATTATCAGCAGATTGTATATATTATACATGGTACATTTAGCCTTCTCATTTATTTTGTGACAAAAAGGTTTTTAAATAAGGATTATTCACACATCTTGAAAGAAAAAAACGCTATGCTGTTCCTTCTGGAATTCTTTGTAATTATTTAATTTACTAAACAATGAAACGCCCTAATGTCTTAAGCCAAACACACTTCTTTGGCTCCCAACTGTTTTCAGAAATAACTTTTTCCATACTAATTTCCAAATCTTAGCTGCATCTCCTGGTAATTTCAAACAAATGACATATATGAAATATGTCATTTTTCCAAACCTAGTTTTGGCAAGAGGGGAATTTGGAACTGGCATAGAGAGATTTGGGGACAAACAAACAGGACAGCTTGAAGCTGCCACAACTCAATAACAACTTTATCCTTTTCTCCTATCTCCAGGTCCACAAAGGCAAGGACAATAACAAGGTTGAGTGGGCTCTGATAAAAATTTCAATGTGAAAAAAAAAATACCCTCAAGTTTGATGTCTTCTCCTGTAACTTGCTTTCCAAACAGAATCAAAAATACTAACACTTTTTGTGGGATACAAGCTGTGAAGTGAACTTAAGACCCTGATAACTAGAGTAATACAACCCTGATATTATCACTCTAGTTCCCTGAGACTTACAGGCAAAAGAAATAAACTGGTAAAACAATGTAAAAAGTCCTTTTTAACCTTCAAATTATTCTCTATACTGACAGAATTTAGGAAATACCAGTCATTTCTAATTGTCTAGAATCCACTTTGCTTAGATATTCTAAAACTGATTTTGTGAGGAATGAAGGACTTCATACATAAAAAGGATGTAAATTCATCCCAGCTGTCTAGATCACTCCTTGAGGACCAAGACACACCCTAAGGCACAAATGTTTGTTTGTTTCCCTGTAAACATTCAGACTCACGGTACAGGTGAACAGGAACAACAGCTAATACAATAAAAAGAACCTGGTCTGGAGGTGTAAATCAGGGTCCTAGTCCCAATTCCATCCTTTCCTAAAATAGTGTACTGACTGCAAAAATGGCCATAATTATTCACCCCTCACTATCTCTGCAACCTTTCAAACATTACTTTGCAGTTCATCCCATCAAGAGATAGAGTCTATTTCATCAACCCTTGGGACCTGCGTATCCAATACAATGTGAAGGAAGTCACATTTTGTCGGATCCAATCCTAGGTCTCAAGAGGCATGATGCATTTTCTGTGCTCACTTATCCTTTTTTGTGCACTCTCTCTCCCCTCCACTCTCCCCCTGCCTTTACCACAACCACATGCCTGGGATGGCCCACTGGAGGATAAGACACAGGGAACAGAGGTGAGTTAGTTCAGTGTCCCAGATAAGGCTCCAGACAAATGAGCTTATAGCCCAGATCAGCAAAGTCACCTAGCCAATCCATAGCTGACCAGAAACCACCCAATTGAGTTATAGACTCAACTGTTCTAAACTTCTGGTACTGTTCTAACCTTATAAATTGTTTTGTTGTGTTTTGCTTGTTAAAAACAGCAACAACTAACTGATACCTCTGAGGTACAGATGCTCCTCGACTTAAAATGGGGTTACATCCCAATAAACCTATCATAATTTGAAAAGATCGTAAGTTCAAAGTGCATTTAAAACACCTAACCTACCAAACACCCTAGCCTAACCTACCGTAAACATGCTCACGACACTTACATTAGCCTACAAGTGGGCAAAAGCATCTAACACAAGGCCTATTTTATAATAAAGTGTTGAATACCTTCTGTCATTTATTGAATACTACACTGAAAGTGAAAAACTGAGCAGTCACATGGGTACTTGAGGTACAGTTTCTACTGAATGCTATCTCTCTAGCACTATGGTAAAGTCAAAAAATCTTAAGTCACACCATCATAAATTGACTTATCATGGGTTTATTAGTGAGACGTAATCTCATCATAAGTTGAGGGGCATCTGTATTTTTATGAACTCTATCTATGTAAGTTACTACTAATAAGTAAATCTAAGTTTCAGGAAAGTATTAAAGTAAAAATCTATAAATTCTTCATTCCTTAGAAAGATACACAAGTCTCATCTATCTAAATTAAATATTGAAGTTAGGCCCAAATGCAAGAACTGGCTCAGTTACAACTCAGCAGATGGCACCTATTCAAACACCAAGGAGGAGCTTGATTCACAGATTTGAAAAAGTTTAAAAACTCAGTAAGTGATTTTTGTATGTAATTGATTTTTACATGAAGAGATTATTTCAGCAACTTAATTGTTCAATTCAAATTTTAAGACCTTACTTCCACTTGGACTTACTTTTAAATTTCCCTGAAGACTAGCTTAGTTTACACAAGATTCCAGTTTTGAATGGCATCTGGCTGGCTGCCCCTCCCTTCTCCTAAATACCTATCAGAACCCAGAAAAAGATTAAAAACAGCAACTCTACAAACTGACTAACTATTGCCTAAATCTGGAAGGAATCCCCTTGAAGTATTAAACCAATGGAGCTGAAATGAGCAAAGGCAGCAGTGGCTGATCCATGCATCACTCTGAAAGTGAGGACGGCCTACATGAAGCCTGGAACATTTTCCTTCTCACCCACTCTCTGTCTCTTCGGCTTGGAGAGACATCACTTCTTGGCCTTTTGGCTAATATCAAGTGTGGCTTGCAGATATATGCTTACATCCAATCAGAAAAAATAGTTATTCCTCAATGGAATGGAAGGTGATATGAAACAATCATAATACTTAATGCCTCTGCTCCTGTGACTCCCCAACATCTTTTCATATCCTTCAATTCCCCAAAAAGAAGAAGACAAAGCAGACAAAGAACACAAGAGGATTAGAAGTCATATGTTACATCCTAGGTGGAGTGATCCCGTAGCTTTATATGGTAGAAAGGAAAGACTAAAAAAGCCTTTTAAAAGTTTATTTTAGGAGACTAATACATACTCCATCAACTCAGATTGCCAAAGAATCAGACTTGGGGCTAAGAAGTGCCACTATCATGGTTCAGCCAGAAGAACCAACTTGGCAAATGTCTACTATGAAAAGGAGTTGCAGGATACAGATATTAGACACTAGACTTTATGCTGGGAACTAAGCACGTCCACCTACCTTTCAACTAGAAATGGGCTCAATCAGCTCCCATGTAGATAATAAAAGAGATCATCTTCACATGTACCAGGTTGGCAAATACTAGGTCAAAGACAGATATTAGCCTTCAAGAAGGTATAAAAAAAATAATTATCAAAATAGAGCCAGTGGGCTTCCACTTCTGGGAACATAGAGTAGATGTACTTTTCCCTATTCCTCCACCTCCTGCTGAGTACAACTAAAAAACCCTGGATGTTTTGAATTAAGCAAATACAAGAGGACTCTGGAAGATGGAGAAAAGAAGGCAGACTAGCTAGGGACCTCAGAACCCAAAGAAAGATGTGGTCGTGGTGAGTTCCCTTGGTTTTCCTAGTGCCTCATGTATCCCAAATTTGGAGCTGAAAAATTTTTAAACCAGGAAATGCAAAAGTGTTCAGACAAAAAAGAAAACAAAGAAGAAGAAGCCCCAACAAAATCTACTCTTTCTAGCTAAAGGACCAGGAAAAAAGTCACCTTGCAAAACAGAAAACTTTCAGACAGTAACAGCTTTACTGCAGCAAAACAAAACACACCAAGAAGCAGAAAGAACTCAAATTAAATGAAAACAAAAAATACCGAATACATGCAATGAGGTGAAAGACATGTTAGGATTACTTGGCAAAAATTTGAAAAAGCCAACATAAAAATGCTTCAACAAGTAATTACAGATGAACTTGAAACAAGTTTTTTAAAAAATGAGTCTCAGCAAAGAAACAGAAAATCTCAGCAAAGATATAGAATATATAAAAAAAAAAGTAGAAATAGTAGAAATGAAAACTACAATATCCAAAATAAAAAATTCAATATATGGGTTCAACACTAGAATGTAGGTGACAGAGGAAGAATCAGTAAACTTGAAAATAGTACAATAGAAATTACCCAATCTAAAGAACAGATAAAATAGATTAAAAAAATAAAATAAACAGAGCCTCTGGGATTTGTGGGACTATAAAAACAGATCTCAAATTTGCATGATAAAAAGCCCAGAGGAGAGGAGGAAGATGATGAGGCTGAAAAAGTACTTAGGGAAATAATAGCTAAAACTTCCCAAATTTAGTAAGAGACAAATTTACATAATTATCAAAACAGAGCCAGTGGGAAAGAGGGTGAGTGAAACCCAAACAAGGCAAATCAAAAGAAATCCACATCAAGACAAACTATAGTCAAACTTCTGAAAACTAATGACAAAGAAAAAATAGTCAAAGAAACTAAAGAAATGACACCTTCCCTTTAGCGGAAACACAATTCAAAGACACTTGATTCCTCATCAGAAACCATGGAGACCAGACAGAAGCCGCACAACATTATGCAAAGGTTGAAAGAAAAGTTCTGAAACCGCAATCTCATCTTCAGTGAAAATATCTTTCAGGAATGAAAGGAAAATCAATACGTTCTCAGATGAAGGAAAACTGAATTTGTTGCCAGCAGATCTGTCCTTTAAAAAAAAATGGCAAAAGGAGGTTCTCTAAACAGAAATCAAATGATAAAAGTAGGAATCATGGAATACTGGGAAGAAAGAAAACACTAAACAACATAAAAGTAAATATAATTGACTTTCCTCTTCCTCTTAAGTCTTCTAAACTATGTTTGGTAGTGGGAACAAAATTTGTAACATTGTCTGATGTAGCAAGAATATAAAATAGTATCTAGTACAAATATGAGGTGTCAGGAATTAATTGCCTTACATGCATTGACGTATTTACACCATAAAACAACTTAGTGATGTAGATGCCATTACTGTCTTCATTTACAGGTAAGGCAAGGAGAATTCCAGTAACTTACGTAAGGGCAGGAGTTGGGGTTTGCACCCAGGCAAGCTGGTTCCAGAGACTATAGCCTTACATATACAACCTCTTTCATAATTAGTACATGAAATAACTGTTTATCTTCAACTCACACACACGCACACAAGATAATAAACTCCAAAAGTCTTAGAATTACCAGGAATTCTTAATAAAAATTTTAGAAACAGTATTAAAGAACAGGGTTAATAGCTGATTTCTTTCCTCTAGCTTCACGGATGCCTATGGCTAACTCAAAGAATTGTTAGGAGCATATCTACAATGGTTCCATAATAAATAAGAATTTCCAGACAAAGATTTGTACTAGACCAAGAACTTGTACCTGATCAGTGAAATGAGTTGACTCATTTTCCAAGAAGTGAGGAATCTATAGTGATAAGATACAGCTGCACTGGAGAAGAAGAGCTTCTCCTGTATCCCTCAAGGGGCTACTTGAAAAGCTACAGAAAAGTTGAAGAGCCCCTGGAGCTGATGGATTCCCTGCATTGAGAATGGTCTATGCACCCAGCTTCACGCCCCATCACCACGCATACACACAGTGTAAAGGAACTGGGAAATTCAAATCTGTGCCTGAAACCTGACAAAACCCCTTCTATGTTGTTGGGCTTGGTTTTATTCTCTGTCTGTGTCTATTACTGATGCTAAATTAAGTTCAAGTTGGGTGAAGCGTATTGTGTTTTGTGAGTTTGATTGTTGCTTCAAACCCAAGACCGCTGCTGCAGAATGGGCATTGCCCAGAAATATCAACTGATTTCCCAGATATCTAAAATGACCAGTTACAAAGTATACTGCAGAACAACATCCTTTAACAAAAACAAAAGTATGAAACAATGCTAGTAAGAAATGTGTATCAATGTTTAATGAGGGCAATGGTGAAGTGAGATCAGCATTTTCTACCTTTTCTTTGGCAGGAATCTCATATACTCTTGCTGGAAAAAAAATTGATATTCATTTAAAAGAATCTTTCACATGTTCCTGTCTTTTTAACCATTCATTCCATTTCTAAGACTGTATCTTAATGAAATAGTCAAAGTCTAGACAAATATTTACAGACAAAACTACTCCTCACAGTGTTTAAATTTAAACAATTTTAAAGGTAAATAATATGACTTACTATTAGTGGCCATTAAAAATAATGTTTTTGAAGAATGTGAAATGGCTTAAGGATAGATTCAAGATAGAAACCTAAAGGAAAATATGAGAATTCAAACCTGCATGCAGAGCATGATTCCAACTGTGTTATATATACACACATCATACTCAAACACATACACTGGAAGGAAATGCACTGAAATATTGACCATGTTCTTTCAGAGAGGTGCAAATATGGATAATTTTTTTTTTTATATACCACCAAAATTTATTCTCCATGAGAGGAAAAAATACATCTGTCTTTTTCACTACCATATTTTGAGCATGACTCATACATAATAGGTACAAGATAAATAATCTTAATGAATTTTCATTTTCTCCTGTTCTAAAATAAGTATTCTTTTTAATAGGACAAATTCAGTCATTATTTAAAAGTGTGTGTGTGTGCATACACACACACATATATATATAATTTATACTTGAGTAAATTCTATCCACTGATTGGAAATAGGCTAATTTCTGTATATGGAAATTTATATATCATATAATTCTAATTCAAAAGATTCTGCTCCCAATCTAAATACTATGCAACTAGAAAATCAAACCTTATTTCCTTTGCCCAGCAAAAAATATTTAGGAAGTATCTCTATTTCCAGAATCTTTTTGACTTTACACTTTCCCTATTACTCTCTATTTTCACACCAAAAAATATAGTTAGATCCGTAGATAGATAATATAACTCAAGGGAATAGGCTTGGGCATTTATGAATGAAATGTTTTCATAGAAGGATTTTTTGTTTCATAAACTTGTAAGGGATAGTTGAAGTTCTAAGAGATTATCAGGATTGTATAAAAATAGGAGATTTCCAATCAAAATTTCATTCAGTAATACACATGGCACATTGTGATCCTCCAGGAGAAACTGAAGTCCAAAGAACAGATGTTGACGAAACTCTTTGATTTCAACGGTGGAGGCCAAACCAATTTAAGCAAAAGGTATTTAATAATACCCAGCAAGCAGCTGGGGTGGGCAATGGTGCACTGAGAAATGGGAATCCAAGGGAGGAAGGGGCTCTCCTGGCAGAGAGTCACCCAGTGGTGAGGGTGAAAGGCGGGCAGGTAAGGGGGTCATCAGGTCAGGTGAGAGGATGGAGGCGGGAGGTGGAGAAGGCTGGGCAGGAGGGGGGCTGCTCATATCTTCCCTGCAGGGCTTGCTGAGCAGCCAGAAGACAAAGTAGATGAAGAGTCTGCCCCGGAAGATGAACCAGACGCACCAGTTTCTTCCAGGGGGTTCCGGAACAACACATTCATGATGTCAGTCATTGCTGTATTACATACGCCACAGAGGGGGTCTGGACACAGTGCTTTCCTGAAGTTTGTTATGTCATCCTCCTCGCCGAAGGGCCTGCAGAAGACAGGAGGGACAAAGCTGCAGCCAGGACCAGAACAAGGAAAGGGGGGCCTCCTGGCCTAGCCGGGGTGGGGCCCCCTGAAGCCTGCTACCCCCCACCCTGCCCCCACCCATGACTTCATAATACACTCTAGAGCCACTTCCCAAGGCCTTTGTTCCCACGCCCGTTCCCACGCTCCCCCCTCCCATGACTCCGGCAGGGTGCACTGAATCCCTGAAATGCATCGAACATGCTTTAAAAGAGGCCAGGAGAGAAGGGGAAAGATGAATCACCTTGTCAGAATGGTAAGCATCCTCCTTTCCTCCTCGGCTTCTCTGTGGCAGATTCTCCGACCTGGGATACCAGGGGATGAGGTCATATGTGAGGAAGGTAGAAGCATCAGGATCCTACAGGAGCCCCTTTATGGGAGGCCCTTGGGATATTAAACCCTGACAGCCCCGAAAATCAGCAGGCAAGGTCAAATGGTCAACGATGATATGAACAAGGTTCACATGTGTATGTGGCCTCCTTTATAAGTACTTCACGTCCATTATCCACAGGATGCTCAAAACCACCACTGAAGCACAGCATCATGGTTACCTCAAAGAGGAAGCTAGCCCCAGGCAGTCAAGTACTTACCAAAGTCAGGAGACAGAAGTCTGACCCCATGACCAATCGGGAGTCCTTCTCCACAGATGCCCAATGGCCACCTATTGGGCACACCATTGCCGGTCCATCACCTTCCTGCCCAAGGATGGGCAGAGCAGGGACTCTGAGAAGTGTCCCAGTCATACTGCCTTCCCGTGAGGCCTCCTGAGGGCCTGTTTTCCCCGAGAGACTGTGTCTAGCAACCGACTCCTCAGAAATCAGGGACCTGGGACCTGGGGACCTCATACACAGAACAGGAAAGCCCACCCTGGAGAGCTCAGGTCCAGTGGGCAGCACCTTACTTCCTATGGCAACCTCGCCTTCGCAGCTTTCCCCTCTGTGAACTCTGAGAACAAAAAGAAAAGAGTAAGAGGCTGGGACTGCCTTCTCTCTCCTTCCCTTCCCTGGACGACAGACACCACTATCCAACGAATAACATGACTCTCCATTTTATTATAGAATTTGTTCTTGTAGCATTTTAAAGTGATAAATATTTCCAATTTCTCTTCTTGAAAAACTCAAGAATTTTGTCTGTGAAATTTCCACGTGATGTCTCAGAAGTCCTGTGCTCAGGAAAAGGACATGGAATCAGAAGCCAAGGGTCAATGCTCTCTCAGAGGACCCTGTATCCTGGGGCAGAGACGTTGGAGGCTCTCGCCATTCGCATCCCTGATCAGCCGAACACGAAGGAAGGCTTGGTCGATGCACCCGACGTGGGAATGGACTCGAGAAGCGTCAGAGAGCCTGTTCTCCTTCGAGAGAACCACACTTCTAAATATGCCAATCCAGGACCAGAAATCACTTGTTGGGGTTTCATCCGGAACCCTACACACGCGCCAGTAGGCGGCCTGGAGCCGAGATGGAATCCTTAGACCTGCCTGAACCCTAGCCCTGCCCGAACCCTTCCCCTAGAAGGTGATCCCATCAATCTCTAAGCCAACCAAACTCATTAGAAATGTGGGACTAGGAACGGGAAACAACAACAAAGAATCTGTCTTGGGTGTTCCTTACCTTTTGGGTGTTCCAGGTGGTTGATAAAAATGACTGCACCACGAGGTACGTGAGGTACACAAACAATAACACAAATACACACAGAAATGTGAATTGGTGATCCACATTAAAAATAGTTGAGCACAAGCTCCACCAAGCCTCAGGATGGCTGTTCGAAAAACAGAGAGTGCTCTCCATTGTTGAACAGCACGGCTGCCTGAAGCAACTGAGAGCTGAGGGTGCCCGGGCTTGCATATATAGAGTCCCAGGCCTGCATCACAGAGCACAGGAGAGTCACAGAGGGTTTCTGAGGGTGGTGAGGGGACAACAGGAGGAGGGTGTGGCACAGCCCCCCGCCCCCCCCCCCAGCCCAGCAGATCCCTCCTCCCCTCCTGGGCCCTCTGGGGCCCTCTGCCCTCCCCTGCCATCCCCATTTCAAACTCCACCCTTTCTTCATACCATATATTTGCCTCAGGGGAATTTCTGTTTGTTTCATCCGTTATCCAGATATTACCGGAGTCTCCTATTACTGTGCGGAGCCCTTGACTTGGACCTTGAAAGTCTGAAATTTCTGCTTGTTCTCAGACATTTATACTCTCAGGATCACACATGTCATCAAATCCTTGTTATCCACAGACTGTTTTTGCCTTATACTAACCCAGATATGTAACCTAAAGTTCTTTTATGCTTGCTTAGTTTTATGAATGTTGGATAGCGCATTTTTTGTTTTAAAGTCAGCCTTTACTGTTTCCAATTATTTGGCTGACTTAAATAATTAAAACTAATAATTCACTATTCAACATCCACAAAACTAAAAGAAGTATAAAATAAATGTATATAGTTAAAACTTCAAGTGATCTTGGGGGTAAATTTATAGCATTTATTTTTCTGAAGTTAGTGAAGCCTAAACCGTACAAAGATTTTTGGGACACGCTTTATACATACACATGCAAACACTCCCCCATCCTTTCACAAATCAATCCAGTATTTGCAAATCCAGGAACCAATCACTTCCTCCTTTTGTTTCAGTCTTGCATTCATGATATTGTCCACACTTTTCCTAACCCTACCTAAAATACAGATAGTCTCCGCCCTCTACATCAGTTTCCTAACAGGTATGTGACTCCCCCAAGCCAGGCACAGGTGACAGTGTGCTGAGCTATTGACTCCCTCAGCCCTTCATGGCAGGGAGGGTACTAGGAGTGTCAGAGCCTTGGGGTGGAATCTAGTCTTGAGCAGCCTCACTTGGTTATCCTATGGGCCATGTAAATGTGATCTTTCTTAAAAAGGGCCCCCCCCCGGGGGGAAAAGATGTGCTCTATATAATCACCCTGCAAATGTCTAAATATCAACTTCCTGTCACTGTTTATTCAGGCTCTCCTTGTCAGGTTGAAATAATCCCATTACCCCCACCCCCACCCCTTTCCCTACACCTTCTTTTCAGAACTCTTTATCATCATGACAGCTGTCCTCTGAACTGTCTCCTAACTTCTCAGGTCTTTCTTAAACTGTGCAGCCCTTTATTTGGCACCCATGGGCCAACACTGTGGCTTGATCTCTTTTGAAGGGGTAAGATCACATGCAGTAAACTGATGCAGCAGTGGGTCTTGGTCTAATGGGTTTATATGAGACAAGATTCTATTTTAAAAGTTCCTGGGTGTCCATACTGCAAACTCTGTTCTGGCAGTTAACTGTTCTGTTTTGAAATTTTGCAACCCCCCTCCCTCCACCTAAGTGCACTAACAGGCAAACTCCACAAGGGCTGGAATGTTTGCTTGATCAGTGCTGTATCTCCACTGCCTGCACTGGTGCTTTGGGACACAGCAGATGCTCAATAAACATTGGTAAATCTGAATTAAATTGAAGTACTGAGCTTTCATCTACATAAGTATAGGAGGCTTTGAAATGGTCTTTGGTCAACATTCTTTGAGTTTTCACAAGACCTGACTATACTTGGCAAAGCATTTCACCAGTGACAGCCAAAGCGTCTAGCATTTAAAAGTAAAATTCACGGAGGTTACTATCAGACGGTGCTGCTCTAAAGAATCCATGCTTCTGTCTGGAAATTGGCCGCATTGGGATTCTTAAATCATGGTGTTCCCATAAACCAGAGAGGTTGAATTTGTTTTTGGAAAATTAACTTCTCAAGGACAGGGCCTGAGTTGATGCAACAGACTCTATATGACTCCTCCTCCCCCAAGGTGCCCTCACTTGGACAGAGGCCCTTCGTGTTTTCTGATGATGGTGTGGGCTCCCCAAACTAGGCTCCCTGGCCCCCAAAACAAGTATGGGGAATGACCAGGAAATTATCCCAGAGGACTGGAATTAAAGCAGAGAGGACTGTGGCAGAACATATTCTGTACCTACCGGGTCAAGCATGAAGGGGTCCACTCCTTGCCCCGTGGAAAGAGCCACCAGGGTTGCGCTACCATACAGCGCATAACCCGCGGCCACGATATTGCGGCCAGGCTGCAGGGCATCCTTTTCGGAAGGCTCATCCTCTGTGGTCTGCGGAAGACAAGAGAGAAATGTGGTGCGTTATTGTTGTCTCTGGAGAGAACCCTTCTCCAGAGGCCTGAGCTTCAGATCTCCTGGAACCCCCGAAGGAAGTGCAGTTCTCAGAATTCCCAGCTGCAGTAAATGTGTCCAGAGGAAACAAGGTGCCATGATAACAAACAGTTCCAGCTGAGCCATTGCAAAGGCCATTCTTGGACTTCTTCCTTCCTGTTTTCCGAACATATTTGTCTGCATCCTGCCAGGAAAAGCTCTCCAAGATGCTAAAACCACAGCCCTTCCTAATCTTCACACGCCACGCTCCTAAAGCGTGTAATAGCAACTCAGATCCCCGAGCTCTGGTTTTGTGTCGGATCTCACTCTGCGTACTCAGCAGCCCTCTGAGGTAGACAGCATCGTCACCTCCACGGCACAGGTGGGGAATGAGAGCCGGAGGGGTTGGACAGCTTGGCCGGCATCAGAGAGCCTCAGAGCTGGACTCACACCCAGGCAGCGTGGCCCAGAGCTCCTGCTGTTCCAAGTGCTGCCCTTGAAGGCTCGGCCCTGCCCGGCCCTCCTGGGGACCCCTGTCTGCAATTCAGAGCACTTTCTCCAGGAAGACTTTGTCTTTGCCGCGGCAGCACTCAGGGTGCCGATGTGAGCGGAAGTCAGAGTGACAAGGCAGGGAAGCCGAGGAAGGAACAGGCCACGTCCCCTGCAGGCTAGGCCAGACTCTCCCAAGTCCACTTCGGGGCCCGTGGGGTAGTTGGCCCTCTGCTGGTAACATGGTAAGAGCTTTATTTTAAAAGCAAATCTTACCCTTCTTTAAAAATGGCACATTCCGTTTAGTATTTTCTCTTACTTTCAAAAACTTACATTCTTTATAATATTCTTTTTTTGTAACTCAGAACATTTTCCACTTGCACATGTGTTCAATAAATCAGCTTTGCTTCCAGATTTCCAGGCACGTCCTGGCTCTGAAGACCCAGCCCTAGAGCAGTGATTCTCAAAGCGGACCCGTAGCTTCAGCCTCAGCATCACCTGGGCTCTTGTTTGAAGTGCAGGGTCCTGGCCCTCCCCAGGCTACAGAGTCAGAAATTTTGGGGCTGGGCCCAGCAGTCTGTCTCCCCACCCGCCCTCCAGTGGATTCCAATGGGCTAGAGTTTGGGAACTGCCCTAAAGTGTGATCTCTTGAGAAGCCTCAGAACAGTGGCAAGGCAAAGGCAAATTAGGTTTTAAATTAAAATCTTTAGTCTTCCCCATTGAAGCTTCTGAATCATCTTCATTCAGCCATTAAGAGGATCCCATTCTCTGTATGAATCCAGAGTCCTGTTCTGCCAAGTCCTCCTGGACTGGGACACGCTCCTGTCTTCTGAGCCTGAGCTCAGCATCCCACCTTTGACATAAGTTGCCTTTGTCATAGGTCAGATGACCACACGTGTGGGTTTATTTCTAGACCCTCTTTGTGTTCCGTTGGTCTATCTGTCTAACCTTATGTCAATAGAAGAGTAGGCTTTTGCAGAGGTTTATTCAACAATAATAATGGGGAGGGGGTGTCCTGACCCCAGAGAGATCAAAATCCACACCCGAGATTATTCAGATCAATAAGACCCCTCCTCCCATCAGAACAACTCCAGCATCCGTCCCTCTCCTGAATACTCTGATTTTCAGTTTTCTGTGACTTGGGGCTCTGCCCCATACCTTATGGATGTTTGTTACTTGTTCATTTCAATGAGCTCAGCTGTGCATTTAAGGGCATGGGTAATGTACTTTATCTAGCAGTTCTGGGTGCTTTGAAGTAGGGGAGTTTTTATTTTGTCTAGTCTGTGACTTTGTTGGAAATAAAAAATGTCACCTTCAAGAAGAAGGGGAACCTTACCAGCAGGAGGCTGAAAACAGCATGGAATGTCCTAAATGGTGTTCAGCACTGCTCCTTAGAAATGAAAGGGAAGAAGGTACCTTTGATAGATCCCTGACTTTCCTAAAATGTCTCTCTCAATGCTTATCAGCGAATCTCAGAAGTCCTGGTTGGAGACGGGCATCTGCCCTGGTACTGAGGGGGCTCTGAGGTGCTGTGACAGCCCCGTGATGTCTCTGAATCAAGCTCCTTTCTCAGTGGACATCACTTGAGCATCACAGGACTTCCCCTCCATGTCTTGTTTTCATAATATCCATCCTCAAAGTGGTTTACTAGTCTCTGAACTTTGCCCTCTTCTTTAGAAATATGACCAGAGGGAATCCATGGTGGTTTGGACTAGCATTCAAAGCATGTGCTTAATTTAAAATTTAAGACAAAAATCTCTATGTCCAAGCTCATAGAAATTCAAGTGTGAATGCCCTACACTATGTTAATATTATTCCTTTTGATCTTATGCCAGTTGGTCTTAAGAAGTTCTTAAGAGCTGCAATGAGGGAGGTAGGCAGCACACCCATCGAATCCCTGTCCTGCCATTACTCCCTGGAGATTTCAGCCAAGTCACTTACCTTCTCTGTGCTTTCATTGTGTATCAGTAAAACGTGACACCAGCACCTGTACGTGCCTCGCAGGGCTGAGGTGAAGACTAGCCCAGAAACACTGTATGGAGGTGAGGAGAGTCCTGCCTGACTCGCCATCAGCTGTCAGGAGTATTAGCCATGGTGATAGAACCAGTATTTAAAGCCTCCTTAAGGGGCAGAGCAAGATGACCAAATAGAAACCTCCAGTGATCCTCCCTCCACACTCACACCTAATTCAACAACTGTCTGTGCAAGCAAACACCCTCAGAAGAACAAAAATCAGGAGAGTGATCATACTCCCTGGTTTTAACACTATACCAAGGAAAGAGGCACCAAGGAGAGCAAAAAAGACAGTTTTGCATTGCCTACGCCACCCCTCCCTGATCCCCTGGCAGTGCCACACCAGCTCACCAAGTGGAGAAAGAGTCTGTGCCCAGGGGAGAGAGAGTGAAGTGATTGTGGGGCTTTGCATTGAAACTCAGAGTGCCCCTGGCACAGGGGAACACAACACAGGGCAGAATTCTGCTTTTGCCCACAGAGGGAGCATTTAGACCAGCTGGCCAGAGGGAAATCCTCCCCCACTTCCCAAACCCCGAGTTTGAGTTCGGGCTAGCCCCATCACCTGCTGACAAAGAGCAGCCTGGGGCCTAGACTAAATTTCTAAGGCAGTTGGGCCACAGGGGCTATAGTCCTTGGACAATTCCTATGGCTGTGCAGGCTCCGAGCCAGTGGACTCGGCGTGCACATGAGACACTAGCAGTTGTGGCCAAGTCAGTGTCTGTGTCACCCCTCCCCCAACTACAGGCAGTGAGTCTCAGGGATACTCTTCTTCCACCTGAGGAAAGGAAAGGGAAGAGCCCAGAGGACTTTGTTTTGCAAATTGGGTACCAGCTCAGCCACAGTAAACTAAAGCACCAAGCAGAATCCTGAATCCAGCCCTTAGTTCCTGGATAGTATTCCTGGACCTCCCCTGGGCCAGAAGGAAACAAGCTGCCTTGAAGGGAAGGACCCAGTCCCAGCAGGAATCACCACCTGCTAACTAAAGAGCCCTTGGGCCTTGAATAAACATCAGAGGTAATAGTCACCACTGGACTTTGGGTGAGACTGGGCTGGCTTCCAGTGTGACCTGGTACTGGGGGCCACAAGGGAGTGCCCATGTAACTCCTCTCCCAACTGAGCAGCCTAGTGAAGAGAGTAAAGGAAGAGAGTGAGAGACTTTGCCTGGTAATCCTCTTGTATCTTACTCAAGCTCACCAAGACGGTACCACCAGAAGTTTCCGAGAGTCACAGCATTACTGGGCTTGGGGCACCACCAGTACTGATATGGCTGCAGTGACCAGAGACTTAGATCACAATACTCAATTCCATTTGAATATCTGGAAAGCCTCTTCAAGAAGGATGGGTTCAAACAAGCCCAGGCTGTGAAGATTAAAATAAATTCCTAAGTGTTCAGTGCCCAGACATTGATGAACATCCACAAGCATCAAGAACATCCAGGAAGACATGACCCCACCAAACAACTAAATAAGGTACCAGTGACCAATCCTGGAGTGATAGAGATATGTGACCTTTCAGACAAAAAATTCAACATAGCTGTCTGAAGAAGCTCAGTGAACTTCAAGACAACACAGAGAAGAAATTCAGAAGCCTGTTGGAGAAATTAACAAAGAGATCGAAATATTTTTAAAAATCAAGCAGAAATTCTAGAGATGAAGAATTCAATTTACAAACTGGGAAATTCATCACAGTCTCTCAACAGCAGAACTGACCAAGCAGAAGAGAGAATTACTGAGCTTGAAGACAGGCTATTTGCAAATACACAGTCAGAAGAGAAAAAAGAAAACAGAATAAATAAGAATGAAGCATGCCTACAAGATCTAGAAAATAGCCTCAAAAGAGCAAATCTAAGAGTCATTGGCCTTAAAGAGGAGGTAAAGGGAGAGATTGGGGTACAAAGTTTATTCAAAGAAATAATGACAGAGAATTTTCCAAACCTAGAGAAAGATATCAATATTCAGGTATAAGAGGATGATAGAACATCAAGCAGATTTAACCCAAACAAGACTACCCCAAGACATTCAATAATCAAGCTCCCAAAAGTCACAGATGATGAAAAGTTCCTAAGGGAAGAAGGAAAAAAGAAAAAAAGAACATATAAAGGAGCTCCAATATGTCTGGTAGCAGACTTCTCAATGGAAACCTTGCAAGCCAAGAGAGAGTGGCATGACATATTCCAAGTGCTGAAGGAGAAAAACCTTAACCCTACAATATTATATCCTGCAAAAATAATCCTCCAAACATAAAGGAGAAATAAAGACTTTTCCAGACAAACAAAAGCTGAGGGATTTCATCAACACCAGACCTGTCCTACAAGAAATGCTAAAAGGAGTTCTTCAATCTGAAAGAAAAAGACATTAATGAACAATAAGAAATCTTCTGAAGGTGTACAACTCACTGGTAACAGTAAGGACACAAATACATAGTACTGTATTGCTGTAATAGCAGTGTATAAACCACTTATATCTTGAATAGGAAGACTAAAAGACAAACCTATCAAAAATAACAACAACTTTTTGAGAGATAGATAATATGCAAAGATGTGGATGGAAACAACAAAAAGTTAAAAAGTGGGAAGGATGGAGTTAAAGGGTAGAATTTCTGTTAGATTTCTCTTTGCTTGTTTTTGTTTGTTTGTTTGTAAGCAGAGTTGCATGTGTTTAAAATAATTGGTTATAAAATGTTTTTTGCAAACCTCATGGTAACCCCAAATCAAAAAACCTACAACAGATACACAAAAAATGAAAAACAAGAAATTAAAACATACTATCAGAGATAACAACTTTGAACAAAGGATGATAGGAAGGAAGTAAGAAAGAAAGAGAGCACCACAAAACAACCATAAATCAAATAACAACATGGCAGTGGTAAGTCCTTACCTATCAATAACAACATTGACTATGAATGGATTAACTTCTCCAATCAAAATACAAAGAGTGGCTGAATGGATAAAAAAAAAAAGCCTACTATATGTTGTCTGCAAGAAACACATTTTACATATAAAGACACACATAGACTGAAAATAGAGGCATGTAAAAAGATATTCCATGCAAATGGAAACCAAAAGAGAACAAGAGTAGCTATACTTCTATCAGATAAAATAGATTTCAAGACAAAAACTGTAAAGAGAGACAAAGAAGGTCATTATAGAATGATAAAGGGGTCAATTCAGCAAGAGGATCTAGCAATTCTAAATACATATGCACCCAACACTGGAGCACCCAGATATATAAAGCAAATATTATCAAAGCTAAAGAGAGAGATAGACCCCAATACAATAACTGTGGGAGACCTCAACACTCCACTTTCAGCATTGGACAGATCATCCAGACAGAAAATCAACAAAGAAACATAGGACTTAATCTGCACTATAGACCAAATGTCCCTGATAGATATTTACAGAACATTTCATCCAACATCTGCAGAATGCACATTCTTCTCCTCAGTTCATGGATCATTCTCAAGGATAGACCACATGTTAGGCCACAAAACAAGTCTCAAAAAATTCAAAAAAATTGAAATCATACCAAGTATTTTCTCTGACCACAATGCAATAAAACTAGAAATCAATAACAAGACAAATATTGGAAACTATACAAACACATGGAAATTTAAAAATATGCTCCTGAATGACCAGTGGGTCAATGAACAGATTAAGAAGGAAATTAAAAATTTTGCAAAACAAATGAAACACAACATATAAAAACCTATGAAATACAACAAAAACAATAAGAGGAAAGTTTATAGCAGTAAGTGTCTACATCAAAAAAGTAGAAAATCTTCAAATAAACAACCTAATGATGTATCCCAAAGAACTAGAAAAACAAGAGCAAACCAAACCCAAAATTAGTAGAAGAAAAAAATAATAATAAAGATCAGAGCAGAAACAAATGAAATTGAAATCAAAAAAATACAAAAGATCAAAGAAACAAAAAGTTGGTTTTTTGAAAAGATAAACAAAATAGACACACCTTTAGCAAGACTAAGATAGAGAGAAGACCCAAATAAATAATATCAGAGATGAAAAAAGAGACATTACAACTGATACTCCAGAAATCCAAAGGATCATTAGAGACTTCTATGAGCAACTACATGCCAAAAAATTGGAAAACCTAGAAGAAATGGATAAATTCCTAGGCACATAAACCTACCAAGATTGAACCAGGAAGAAATCCAAAACCTGAACAAACCAATAACAAGTAACGAGATAGAAGCAGTAATAAAAAGTCTCCCACCAAAGAAAAGCCCAAGACCCAATGGCTTCACCGCTGAATTCTACCAACCATTCAAAGAAGAAATAATATTAACCCTACTTAAACTATTCCAAAAATTGAGGATGAAGAGATATTCCCAAACTCATTCTATGAGGCCTGTATCACCCTGATACCAAAACCAGACAAAGCCACAACAAAAAACAGAAAACTATAGGCCAGTATCTCTGATAAACATAGATGCAAAAATCCCCAACAAAATACAACCAAACCGAATTCAACAACACAATAAAAAGATTATTCATCATGATCAAGTGGGATTCATCCCAGGGATGCAAGGATGGTTCAACATATGCAAATCAATCAATGTGATACATCATATCAACAGAATGAAGGACAAAAACCATATGATCATTTCACTTGATGCTGAAAATGCATTTGATAGACTTCAACATCCCTTCATGATAAAAACTCTCAAAAAACTGGGTATAGAAGGAACTTACCTCAACACGATAAAAGACATATATATGACAGACCTACAGCTAGTATCATACTGAATAGGGAAAAGCTGAAAGCCTTTTTTCTAAGATCTGAAAGAAGACAAGGATGCCCACTTTCACCACTGTTATTCAACATAGTACTGGAAGTTCTAGCTAGAGAAATCAGATAACAGAAAGAAATAAAGGGCATCCAAATTGAAAAGAAAGCAGTCAAATTATCCTTGTTTGCAGACCATATGATCATATATCCAGAGAAACCTAAAGACTCCACCCAAAAACTATTAGAACTGATAAACAAATTCAGTAAATTTGCAGGATACAAAATCAACACACAAAAATCGGTAGCATTTCTATATGCCAATGGTAAACAATATGAAAAAGAAACCAAGAAAGTAATCCCATTTACAATAGCTACAAATAAAATAAAATACCTAGGAATAAACCTAACCAAAGAAGTGAAAGATTTCTATAACAAAAACTAAAAGACATTGATGAAAGGAGTTAAAGAGGACACAAAAACATGGAAAGATATTCCATGCTCATGGATTGGAAGAATCAATATCATTAAAATGTCCATACTACCCAAAGGATTCTACAGATTCAATGCAATCTCCATCAAAATACCAATGAGATTGTTCACAAAAATAGAACAAATAATCCTAAAATTTATGTGAAACCACAAAAGACCCTAAATAGCCAAAGCCATCCTGAGCAAAAAGAACAAAACTGGAGGAATCACATTACCTGACTTTAAGTTATACTACTACAGAGCAGTGGTAAACAAAACAGCATGTTACTGGCATAAAAACAGACACATAGACCAATGGAACAGAATAGAGAACCCAAAAGTAAATGGACACATCTGTAGGGAACTTATCTTTGACAAAGTTGCCAGGAACATACAGTAGGGAAAGGACAGTCTCTTTAATATATGGTGCTGGGAAAACTGGATATCCATATGCAGAAGAATGAAACTAAACCCTTGTCTCTTGCAATATACACAAATCAAATCAAAATTCATTAAAGACTTAAATCTAAGACCTGAAACTATGAAACTCCTAAAAGAAAACATTAGGGAAATGGTTGAAGACATTGGTCTGGGCAAGAACTTCTTGAGTAATACTCCCAAAGCACAGTCAACCAAAGCAAAAATGGACAAATAGGGTCACACCAAGCTAAAAAGCTTCTGCACAGCAAAGGAAACAATCAACAAAGTGAAGAGACAACCCACAGAGTGGGAGAAAATATTTACAAACTACCTGTCTGACAAGGGATTAATAAGTAGAATATATAAGGAGCTCCAACAACTCGATAGGAAAAAATCAAATAATCTGATTTAAAAATGGGCAAAGGATCTGAATAGACATTTCTCAAAAGAAGACATACAAGTGGCCATCAGGTATATTAAAAGATGCTCAATATCATTATTCCTCAGAGAAAGGCAATAAAGAATGCTGGCAAGGATGTGGAGAAAGGGGAACCCTTGGACACTGTTGGTAGGAATGTAAATTAGTGCAACTACTATGGAGAACAGTATGGAGGTTCCTCAAAAAACTAAAAACAGAACTACCATATGCCCCAGCAATCCCACTGCTGGATAAATATCCACAGGAGGGGAGTTCAGTATATGGAAAAGATATCTGTACTCCCATGTTTATTGCAGCACTATTCACAATAGTCAAGATACGGAATCGATCTAAGTGTCTAATCAAGAGATGAATGGATAAAGAAATTGTGGTACATATACATAATGGAACATTATATAGCTACAAAAAGAGTGAAATCCTGCCATCTGAAACAATAGGAACGGAACTGGAGAACATTATGTTAAATGAAGAAAGCCAAGCACAAAAAGACAAACCTCACGTGTTCTCACTTACATGTGGGAGCTAAATATTAAAAATAATTGATCTCATGGAGATAGAGAGTAGAATGACAGTTACCAGAGGCTGGGAGGGTTGGCAGGGAGGAGGGGATAAAGTGGGGATGGCTATTGGGTGCAAAAACATAGTTAGATAGAAAGAACAATATTTGATAGCACAACAAAGTGACTATAATCAACAAGAAGGTAGGGTATACTTTAAAACAGCTAAAAGAGTGGAATTGGACTGTTCCTAACAGAAAGAAATGCCTGAGGTGATGGATACCCCAATTACCCTGATTTGATTAATTCACATTGTATGTCTGTATCAAAACATCACATGTACCCTATAAAGATACACAACTATTATGTACCCATGATAATTAAAAATTAAAAAATTAAAAAATAAATAAAGCCAGTTCAAAGATGTAACTGTGTCCTTTTGCAGATTTGCATAAATACTACACTGTCTATTTCCTTCCTTTTACCTCGAAATTGTACCTCAAAAGGCGAAGCAAAGCTCCTTCACTCACCTACCTCATGTTTGCTTAACTTGAGACATCTTAGTCTTCCACTTTGTCAGATACCAGAGCAAGTGTCTTGTGTCATTCTCTTCTCCCACAGCAAAAGTCTCCTTTTTTCTCTTCACACACAAGAAGAGACACACCAACAGGGAAAGCAAAACTTCCCACAGTTTTCTGTAACTGAGGCTGGCTTGGCTTCTGTTTCTTCCTCTAAGAGAGGCACGAATAACACTCCCTGCTTCCTTGCATTTCTTCTCAGAAAGAGAGTTTAGGCTAATTCATGTTTTCTGCTAAGCTTTTGATGGGTTGCCCCTAAAATTCACATTCTATCCCCCCCTTTGGGGACAAGAATCAGCCAAGCACACACATCTACAGCACTGTGAATACCTACAGACAACACATTAGACCAGGTGACACGGGGCATACCTACTCCTCCACTGAGTTTACAATCTAGAAGGGGCACTAAGAAAGACATGCCTGGAACGTTAATCATACAGACATTATGTAATCAGTGCCAAATCGGTAGTATAGAAATAAGTGCTGCCTCACTTGTGTCCTAAGTAGCTTAGTGGGAAGAGCACGTACTTTGGGGCCAGAGACGTGAGTCTCTAGAGCCAGCCCAGCACTTTACCCGAGGGCAGGTTACCCATCTGGCCTTCCCGAAAGGCCCCCAAGCACCCCGTCTCCTTCTGCCTGAAAGCCCCGAGGGCAAGGCCCAGCCTTCCTGATTGCATCACGGTCTGACTCCCCAAATCCAGGCACGGCCAAATGGCATAGTCTGGATTGTGGGGTCTGTCATGAAGTTTCTAGTTGTGCTGGAGGGTCACGAACCAGCCCAGAAGATCTCCTCTGTTGTAGGTTTATGGGGTAGGGAAAATGGCCCCAAGATACCCTAATCCCCAGAATCTGTGAATTATAGCACTACATGGCAAAAAGGACTTTGCAGATGTAGAAATAAGGGTTATGGGTTTAAAATAAGGAGATTACCCTGGATTATCCAGATTAGGTTAGTCCAGTCTAATCAAATCAGCCTTTAAAAGCTGAGAACTTTCTTTGACTGGAGGCAGGGGAAATAAGGCAAAACCGGGGGGAGGGACATGTCACTTTAAACTGGTCTTTGCTGGCTTTGAAAATGAAGAGGTCACAAACCAAAGAATGCAGGCAGCCTCCAGAAGCTGAAAAGGACCCCCTGCCACAGCCAGCAAAGAAATGAGGGCCTTGATCCTACCTCAGAATGGAACTGAATTCTGCCAACCACCTAAGGAGCCCGGAAGCAAATTCTTCCCCTGGAGCCTCTTGATAAAAAGCCAGACTGGCTGTCCCCTTGATTTTGGCCTTACGAGACCCTAAGCAGAGAACCCAGCCAAGCCAGCTGGACTTCTGGCTACAGAAGTGGGACATGATCAACAGATGTGTTGTTTTAAGCCTCTAAACATGTGGAAAGTTGTGACAGCAGCAACAGAAAACTAACACGGTAAGAGTTGAGATGCACAAAGAAGAAACAGAGGGGGTCTCTGCGTGCCACCTGGAACCTAATACCATGTCAGACGTTTATGTCACATCCAGACTTTCAAAACAAGGTCCCGTCAATCCCTTCGCTTTACCCTCCCAGGAACGCCGGGAAGTAGAAAAAGAGAGAATTCCCAGTTCAGTTCTTCTAATGAGGAGCCTGAGGCAGAGAGGAGTTCATGGTTTGCCTACAGTGGTGTGTAGTTAGTGGGAGCACAGAGGTTAGAACTCCAAACTCAAGGCCCTCAGCCCAGGAACCTTCCAGAAACCACCACGGGAAGGAGGCATGAAATGCCAGCCTGTCTACTCACCTTTCTGTAGATGGCAAATATGGTTCCAATGGAGGCCAGGCAGTCCATGTTGGAAGATCCATCCAGTGGGTCAAAGCAGACCACGTATTTCCCCTAAATCACAGAGGGAAGAGCCACCTCTTAG